>JAQZBX010000682.1:35752-100461 GCA_029593785.1 Cabassous unicinctus | reverse complement strand
TGGTTTCAAATGTACTCCTCAGTATTGGGAAATAAAACAAATGATGTGCATCTGTTTTGCTCAAATTTGATGTTTCTTGTTAGAGAATTAAGATCTAACCTCACTGGAGTGAATTAGACTATGAGATCCATTATTACATGTCTGTATTTTTTCTTTAGCTTTTAGCATTCCATGAGAACCCCTTTTGCTATTATCCTTGATGATTCTTTTTTGTTTTTAGATGGCATTTATTTTTTTCAAACTTTTAGGTTAATTGTGCAATATAGAAAACTGAAAAACACAAGAAGCAAAGAACACAAAAGTTATCTAGAATCACAAGCAGTTTACAGCTTGACATATCCTTCTAGGTCCTGTGTGTGTATACACAGAACTGAGCATACATTTTTATGTGGCTGAAATCACACAGAATGTATCATGCCTTTCCACACATCATGAATATTTATCAATTCAAAGCCCCAGAGTCATGAGGTATTGTGATAACCAAGAATACATGACAACAACTCAATCAGGGGGGAAAAAATGTTTTCTTGCCTTTCTTGGGGACAAAAATTTCATCAAAGACAAAAATTGGCAACAGGGCTCTGTAGATATTGGTAGAATTACAAATACTGCATTCCCTTAATGCTCAATTTAAAATGAGACATAGAGTAGAGTACAGTAAGTATAATTCTTCTAAGAGAATTCATTATCACACCTATATTGAATTATTAACAAGAACGTATGTTTCCATTGAATTATTTAGCAATGTTTTCTTATGGTATAGCCAAGAGATGTACACATACATCAGTGGTTAGCATGAACATGTTAATGGGAACACATCTGCATCCATCCCTCCCCCTGCACCTCCTTCTGCCCCTCTGTAGTCAATTTAATGAACAAGTGTTGATGCATATTGCTCAAAGGTGGTTTAAAAATTCCATGTCAAAGTTACTTCTTTTCTATTAATTTAACAAAAAGATATTTATAAATTCATTAATTCACTAGCTCTACTTTTTAATCATACATTGTGACCTCAAGATATCTAAAAAGCTTAGATGTGAAATAAAGAATGAAACTTATATGCAGTAAATATAGGTATTTTACCAAAAAATGCATGTATGGAACTATGGTTATCCTCTAAAACTGTCTTCTAGATATAGAGATACCAGCAAAGAGGCCCTCCCTTTGCCCCTCCTCTTCTTCCTCATCCACCATTTCAATGACTAAATACAGAATACGTCCAGCTCCAAGAGGTGGATGGACAGAGGTCACTCCCAGAAGACAGTCCTTCCTAAAATTAACACAAGGACCTTTATGTAGAAATTATTTGACTACTTCTATTTTTAACATACTTTGGACATTAGGACTTGTCCTTTTAAACACAGCAATAACTAAAATGCCTTTGTAGAACAATGGCTAGACCATTTGAGCCTGCCTAGCGACTCGCAGGCAAAGAACTCTTCCCTATGCACTTCCTTCCCTTTCCCCACCACCATCCCATCAGTATACTGCTCCAAGACATCCAGTTTAACAATCCCATTTCCCAAATACAGCCATTCCTATGTATGTATTGTTTATATACATAGGAAACATATTTAAAGTATTATTTTATACTCTCTATGTCACATATGTTGTATTTCTAAACATCTAGAAAGACTAGATGTTTCAAATAAGGACTTAAGTTTGTCCACGATACACAGAGTAGCATTGAATAAATCACACACATGTAACAAAGGATATCATCTGAAAGTGTCTTCTAAATAGAAACATTCTGGCCTAGAATCCTTCCCCTTCTCACCCTTATTAAGCCAGTGGTTGAATCTGCAATGCTTAGAGGGGATTTTTAACAATTTTGCTTCAAAGAAATTTATGAATTTTAAAACATAAAATTTACAAAATGTATTAGTTTACTAATACTACTTGTCCTGCACTGGCAACCTCTTTAAAGTCTAGAAAGACTAGATGGCATAAAATTTGGATCATTTGTCCATTATATACACTATATACACAGCAAAGTAGAACAAAATGCACAGAACACATAGGATAATGGTTTATCTTGTCTGACTATAGACTTACTGGCTTAGAGCCCTTGGCACCTTCTCCTTCCTCCCTGAAACAACACAAACATAATATATACTGCTTTGGAGGTGGTTTGACCATTCCATTTCCAAAAGATATTTCATATGAATTTTTAAAAAATAATATCTATAAAATATGCTATTTTACTACCTCTACTTTTTTTCCTAGATTTATTTATGTATTTCTCCCCTCCCCAGTCCCCCCGCTTTGTTTGCACTTACTGTCCATTCTTTTTTTGGGGGGAGGCACTGGGAACCGAACCCTGAATTCCCATGTGGGAGGGAACTGCCCGATGGCTTGAGCCACCTCGTCTTTCTGCTTGTTGTGTCTCTCATTGTATTTCCTCATTGTGTCTCTTCGTTGTGTCATCTTGCATCATCTTGTTGCATCAGCTCACCACACCAGCCCATTGCGCCAGCCTGCTGTATTGCTTGTCTTCTTTTGGAGGCACCAGAAACCGAACCCAGGACCTCCCATGTGGTAGGCAGGAGCCCAACTGCTTGAGCTACATCCACTTCCCTCAAAATCTCTACTTTTAACATACTTTGTGCACGTAAATTTGTCCACTATATACACAGTAGTGTTGAATAAACTACCCACATGTAACAATGGTTATATTTGAAAATGTCTTCTAAATAGAAACATTCTGGTCTAGAGCCCTTCATTTCTCCCAATCCCTTCTCTCCACCACAAACCCAGTGGATGAGTTACAGACATGTGTCATTTAGATGTGGTTTTACAACTTCATTTCCAAAAGTCATTTTCAGAATTTTAACACAAAGCATGCAAAATATATTAGTTTACTTACTCTACTTTTGTCATACATTGGCAACCTCTTTAATATCTAGAGACTAGATATTATATATGCATGCACAATATATACAGTACAACAAAGTTAAAGAAATGCATATAACATACAGGGCAACAAATGATCAGAAACTGTCTAGTACACACTAGAAAAATAAACACCATTTGAAATTTCTTCCCTCCCACCTCACTCAAATCAATGAACAAGTACAAGGATACAACTCTATTTCCAAAGAAAATACTTCCTACCAATTCTAAAAGCTATTTATAATGTTCTTTTACTACCTCTATTTTTAAGTACATCAAACACTTCTAAAACATTTAGAAAGACTTGATTTTTCAAATAAGAACATACTTGTCTGCTACATATATAGTATTATTAAATAAAACTGCACACACACAACAATGGTTATAATCTAAGGTATCTCCTAAACATGGCCATCTTGGCCTGGAACCATTCCCTCCTCACTTCCTTTCTCCACCACCAGTTCAGTGGACAAGTACAGGCAAGTGTAATGCTTAGAGGTGGTTGAACAAATTCATACCAAAAAGGCATTTACAGAAGACAAACTTTCCAATGAATTTCAACACAAAGTATACAGAACATGCTAATTTTACTAACTCTACTTTGTCATACAATGACAAACTCTCTAACATATAGCTGTTGCAAAATTTGGACTCATTTGTCCACTATATACACTATATATACAGCCAAACAAAATGAACAAAACATACAGAAAAGGTTTTGTCTGAAACTGTGCAAGTAAGAACACACTAGCATAATACCTTTTGCAATTGCTTCCTTCCCACCTCCTCCAAACCGTTGAACGAGTATATAGACAGTAGTATGCTGTTCACTGAGATCGTTTAACAATTCCATTTCCAAAAAACAAATATTCTTGTGAATTTGAGAAAAACTGTATTTACAAAGTAAAATTTTGCTTCCTCTACTTTTAATATACATCAGGCATTTCTAAACATCTAGAAAGACTAGGTGCTTCAAATAAGGACTTAGTTTGTCCACTATATACAGAGTAGTCTTGGCTAAACTGCACACATGTAACAAGTTATAATCTGAACATGTCATCTAAATATAAGCATTCTGGTCTAAAACCCTTCCCTTTTATCCCTCCTCCACCAGACTTGTGGGCTATAATGCTAAAATTTTCAGAAGATACTCCTTCTTAGGAATTTTAACCCAAAATGTACTAAGTGTATTAGTTTACTATTTTTGTCATACACTGGATGTGTTTGCCCATTATATACACAGCAAAATAAAACCAAATGCACGAACATAGGGACAATGGTTACTCTTCTTCAGTACTTAAGATTGTCAACTACACATAGAGCTGTGAGGAATAAAATGCACACACAGAACAATGGTTATTATATGAAAATATCTTCTAAATATGACCAGTCTGGCATAGAAACTTCTCTTCCTCTTCTCAGCTTTCTGCTCCTTGGCCTCTAACTACTACAGAAAAAGCGTGGATGTGTGTTGGCAGTCTAAAATCCATCTCAGTCATTTCCAGAAGACATTTCTCTATGATTTATTTTTAATCAAATGGATATTAACAGACTTGTGATTTTCTAACTGGACATTATCATATGTCGGCAACCTCCATCCATCTAGAAAACCTAAATGTAGCAAAAGTTTTACTTTTCAAAGGTTAGGGGGAAATTTGAGAGCAGTTTTTTCATATTATATACACAGGCCTTCTATACACGGCCAGTAAATCTTTCCAAAGGGTGGTGGGCACTCTTTATTGGCCAAATGTGGCACGTTGTTCTACCAGTTCTTTCTTCCAATATCAAGCAAGGTCTGGCAGAATGTAGAATAGCCGCCCGATGGCCGCTAACCGCTCCACCCTTCGTCGCCCAGGGCTCCACTCACTTCCAGGCCCGTTAAGGCTTTTGTCCGTCGCTGTGGGGACAAGGTGGCATCTCTTCCAACCGGGACGAAAAGGTCACCCCAGGTCCCGGATCTGCATCGCTCCTTGGCCAAAGAGGTGACGGAGCCTGAGTCCTCGAGGACCCGAGGCGCCTAACAGCCCTCCGCGCTCATAGCAGCCGCATGTCCTAGGTGGCCTGGCGGAGACTTAGCCACCGCCCCAAGGCAGGTTTGGGAAAGGAAACCTTGCGGCAGGCGGGATCCAGGCTTTGAGAGGCCGTTGTCGCCTTCAGGACAACGTGGTGATAGGGGAGGGCAGCGTTCTGCAGCCTCAAGGTCTGGACCGCACCAGTGCAATCGCAGCGAGGGCTCTGGGCCTCCGCAGGGCAGCTCATCTTCCCGCCCAGGAAATGCAGCCGCGCTCCTCTTCATCGCGCTCTGCTGGAATTCTCCTTGAAGATTTTGTTAACAGTCCTTAAAACATTGGAAAATATTCTACTTACTGAATAGTTTATGCCTATTTGACTTAAAATTCCAATGTACAAACTTTTCTTCATGACACACAATGAAATATTATGTTTCTTCATTTCTTTTTAAGTTACCTTATTTGACTATCATAAGTATTAAGAACTTCCTTCATTTACCTGTTATTATGTTGAGGTTTTGATTGGTTATTCACTTTTATACTTTTTTTTTTTCAGAGATAATGCAATATATGGCACAAAAATGTTAGTAGCCAGAAAGTTAAAATCACATACAAAATTGTGGGAACTCTTGATAAAACTTTTAAGTCAAATAATTAAAGTGATTATCATCTTGATTACTTCACAGTACTTGTCTTTCTGGAGTTTTAGTGTTGCTAGAAAAATTAACTTAGACAATAAAATAAATTATTCTAAGGCAAATGATTTTACACATGACATTATTTTCTGACTCTTGCTGAGATCATTGTCCCCTGTATTTTTTGTCTTCTTTTTTGACAAGTTGTGGGTTTACAGAACAATCATGCATAAAATACAAGATTCCTATATACCTCCTTATAATTAACACCTTGCATTGGTATGAAACATTTATTACAATTGATGATAGCACATTTTGTAATTGTGCTATTAACGATAGTCCATGGTTTAACTTAAGTTTCACTGTTTATATATTGTAGTTCCATGGATTTCTTTTTTTAAATTTTATTCTGTTATTATGTATAAAATCAACACTCCCTTTTTTTAAATCACACTCAGCTATCTGTTTCAGTGCTATTATGTTCACAATGTTGTGCTACCATCATCACCATCCATTACTAAAATGTTTCCATCATCATTCCAAATATGTAAGTTAATAAAGTTCAATCTGCTGTTTCCCAAGTATGGTCAACATATTATAAATACTGCATTTCACTATTCTCACAAATATGTACTTAACATGTCCAATGATATGATGATTAGAAAAATTTGAGGTAAAATAATATGATTTAGCATGCTATATCTTAGATGGATTGAAATTATAAAAATATGGATTAATAAAGGTTTGAATTATCCAGTCAAAATTGCCATTGATTGGTGATATTATTTTGGATCGCTTGGTTAAGGTTGTCTCCTTTGAGTGTCTCCAAATATACAGTTACTATTTATCCTTCATAAACCACTAGAAATTTGGGGGAGATATTGAGTAAATAGTCTGTTCCTCATCAAATTTTCACCCAATTATGTCAGTATCCATTGATAACTATTACCTGAATCAATAATTATGATGATGCTAACCAAATGGTAGTGTTCTAATTCCTTCTACATTTATTACTTAGCAATTTATAGTAAGGAAGAATTTTCCTTCTCCACATTAATTTTTTTTTTTTTTTTGGTTTAATGTTAGTAGAACTCATGGATTCCCATTTTATCCATTTATTTCACTAGATTTTGTTGCTCAAATTATTCCACACTTGGCTGATGAGAGATCTTCAATGCTATCATCTGTGTCTTCTGGATATGTTTTTGTCATTCTTTGAGAACGTCATTCTTTTTTGACTCAATATAATGTTACAGTTTCATGTTGAACTTTTGCTTCCCCAGCCCTAAACCAAGTCAAATATTTCTGATTACTATTTGTAACATCTTCTTACAAGGGTCTAGGATCCCTGGGTACTGCTTTTACAACTTTGTAAAAATATTAAAATATGGTTTTCCATAATCCAGATTATTGGATATAACTATACCATATGAATAGTCAGAGCAATTTTTAAGGAAACGTTCTCACCTTTGCATATGGAAACTTTTTAGAAAGCTGTAAATGAGCTATCTATAAGAATCAATTTGGTGGTTTAGTTAACTCAGCTAAACTAGAGTGAACTTTAGAGTAAAACATAAGGATATACAAATAGTAGCACTTAGCAGATCAAACTATGAAATTATGGTAGGACATACATTCAAATTGGTTTATTCTAAAGTAGTAAATTTTATTAAATATGGAGCTTTTATATGTAACAATTCTTAGGGAAGTCACAGACATCTGTTAAGTGTCCATTGCCCAGACCTCACTTACCCCTACCACCTTCTCTGGGGAAGTCATAAAACACGCTAAGTGGCCAACCTCTGAACTTCCACTGTTCCCACATCCTTTTCTGTTATGTGTTGTTCCACAAACTGGGGGAGATGTTAAGTCTAATGAAAAGGCCTTGCTAGACCTTAAACCAAGTTATCGGGAACAAGCAGACCCAGATGCTTATCAGAACAGGAATACTCAGGGACAGCACCTTTGCCCCCTGAGGTGGATAAAAACTATAGTCAACCAATATGGATTTGTCTCTCTCTACAATGCAAAGTGGGGCATGCCGAGCTGCCATCTATTGACCCTGACCTGGAGTAGTTTTCTACCACCTCAGGGCACCAGCCATGATGGGACCTCTTCCCCTGCTTGTTTGGATTCTGTCCTATATGGGTGACAGGGAAATTGCTTGCCTTTTCTGGACTCTTTATGCATAAGGTAGTGGATAATATTTTGCTAATATTAACAGAGAAAAACAATATTTTCCACAATTACACATGTCAGTTGAAACAACAAAATCAGCAGAAGTTTGAAATCCATCTTACTTCCACCTTTATCATCCTACACAAATACATTCAATTGGTTAAAACTAAATTTTAGCTCTGTGAGTCTGCTCAGCTTACTTAATTCATATCAGTGAGGTCATGTAATATTTGTCCTTCAGTGCATGACTTGCTTCACTCATCATAAGGTCCGCAAGATTCATTCACATTATCTCATGTATTAATACTGTATTTCTCCTTACAGCTGAGTAATATTCCATTGTATGTATGTACCACAATTTGTTTATCCGTTCATCCGTTGACGGGCATTTGGGTTGATTCCAACTTTTGGCAATAGTGAATAATGATGTTATGAATATTGGTGTGCATATATCTGTTCGTGTCCTTGTTTTCAATTCTTCTGGATATATACCCAGCAGTGGAATTGCTGGATCTTATGGCAGTTCTATAGTTAGTTTTCTGAGGAACTGCCAAACTGTCCTCCACAATGGCTGCACCATTCTACATTCCCACCAGCAGTGGATGAGGGTTTCCATTCTCCACATCCTCTCCAACCCTTGTAGTCCTCTGGATTTTTAATAGCCACCAGTCTAATGGGTGTAAGATGATATCTCATTGTAGTTTTGATTTGCATTTTCCTAATAGCTGGTGATGTTGAGCATCTTTTCATGTGCTTTTAGTCATTTGTATTTCTTCTTTAGAGACGTGTCTTTCAAATCACTTGCCCATTTTTTAAATGGGTTCTTTTTATTTTTATTTTCGAGGTGTAGGATTTCTTTATATATGCAGGATATTAGGCTCCTATCAGATATATGGTTACCAAATATTCCTCCCATTGTGTAGGCTGCCTTTTCACTTTCTTGATAAACTCCTTTGAGGTGCAAAAGTTTTTAATTTTGGGAGGTCTCATTTATCTTTTTTTTTTTTTCTTTCTTTCACTTCTCATGCTTTGGGTGTGGAGTTCATGAAACCATTTCCTATTACAAGATCCTGTAGATGCTTCTCTACATTATCTTCCAAGGTCTTTATGGTCTTGGCTCTTATATTTAGATCTTTGATCCAACTTGAGTTAATTTTTGTATAAGGTGTGAGATGGTGTTCCACTCTCATTCTTTTGGGTATGGATATCCAGTTCTCCAAGCACCATTTGCTGAAGAGGCCATTCTTTCCCAGTTGAATTGGCTTGGTGGCCTTGTTGAATATCAATTGACTCTATATGTGAGGATCTATATCAGAACTCTCAATTCAGTTCCATTGTTCAGTATGTCTATCCTTGTGCCAATACCAGGCAGTTTTGACCACTATACCTTTGTAGCGTGTTTTAAACACAAGTAATGTGATTCCCTCGATTTCATTTTTCTTTTTCAAAATGTCTTTGTCTATTCGGGGCCCATCCAGATAAATGCTGGGGTGATTTTTATTGGGATTGCATTACATCTGTAGATAAGTTTGGTTAGGATAGACATTTTAATGATGTTTAGTCTTCCTATCCATAAACAAGGTATATTCTTCCTTTTTTTTTTTTGGCCTTCTTTAATTTCCTTTAACAGTGTTGTGTAGCTTTCTGCATATAAGTCATTTACATTTTTAGTTAAACTTATTCCTAAGAATTTGATTCTTTTAGCTGCTATTGTAAATGGGATTTTTTTCTTGATTTCCTCCTCAGATTGTTCATTATTGGTGTACAGAAATGGGTGGGACATGTGGGAATCCCCTATATTTTTTATGTAACATTTATGTTACATAAATATCCTTTTAAATAAAATTTAACAATAAATAAATAAATAAATAAAACATACAAACAACAAGAAAAATTTTAAAAACCTAAATTTTATCTACAACCAAGCTGCAAGGGAGTTTGGAAAATGTAATTTTTAGCTTTTCAGCCTTTGCAACACAATTAGGGACACTGAAAGGAATAAGGAACGGACCTTGAGTTTGGATCCACTGTATTCATTTTACAGGGTCCTCAAAGTTTTGCCTCTTGGCACCTTTGACAAAAGTTTAACACAGCCTGTCGGCTTTTCTTTTCCAGCCAGTAACTTTTTTGCTACTTTCTACTGCTCTTGCTTCTCTTGGGTCACCACATTGTTGGATTCATGATGTCTCTCCAGAGAGTCCAACAACTTTAAACTGTCTCCCTTCTCTGGGGCCCTGGCATTCTTCTACTTTAAGAAGAGGTACAGAATACTTTCATTGTTGCCTTTACTTTCGTTGCTCTTCAATCAAGCAGGAAATTCTCTATATATGGCCTCTCACCTTCAGACTCTTTAGTCTGAAGGTGTGAGTCACCTTTCTGTGGGTACATGTCAGGACCTTCAATACTTCTTTAAAATCTCCCTCACCTGTCTTGAGGTAACTCCTAGCACTAACAACTCTCTCTAAAGAATTCCTAACTCCCAACTTCTCAAATATTCTATTTGGAAACCCTCTAGATAGGTGATCAGCTAAAGGTAGCACAACTGGATTAAAAGTAGTTTAGCTTGTTTTACAACAGTTAATTGGATGCCAATATGTTTTTCTCAGAATTGTAGCCTCAACCAAAACTAAAAAAGAAGAGGCACATTTTACAACACTGTTACATGGTATATGTGTACATACTTATTTTGACATAACTATAAATGAAGTCAAATGAAGTGGGAAAACCTACCTACAGTCTCTGATGAAAGGTACCCTTGATACAAGCATTAAAAATGCTGCTTTCCCATTTTTGCTACACACTATTAGATTGGTACCTAAGCATCACTGACAGCTTTACCAATACTGTACAGTACTTTCAGTAAAAACAGCATTTTAGTTTTACCCAAAGCTTTCTCTTTCCAAAGAAATTATACATTTTTCAATAGAGCAGCATATCTCAAACTCCAGCTTGAATAGGAATTATGTACTAAGGTTTTAAAAAATAAGATTCCAGGAACCTATCCTTTGGGATTCTGATTCAGAATATCTAGCTGGGGTAGAGGCCAAGTGTCTGCATTTTTAACAAGTCCTCCAAATGTTATTAGTGCTAGTGGTCCATTTTGAAATACAGAAGGCCAGGGCTGGAGGTAGAATTATTTCCAAGTAAGATACTTTTTTTGTACCACTGGCTCAGAAATTAGTAGTGGACCAAATCTTCATGCCTTTTTCTTCTTACATGATGATACCTATCTTACCAGGATCTTTATGCAACTAATTACCCTTCTTCTGAGCCCTACCCACCAGCTACAGAACAAGCATTCTCATCACATTCCTAAATTCTGCTCAGTATGCATTATATTATCTTGTTTAATATTCAAAATACATCAATGGAGATATTTTTGCCATTTGAACTAAAGAAGAAAGTGAAAAGTCATGATAATAAACAATTCCACAAAGGTCATAAGGTTGCCAGATTCCACATTCTGAGTCTCTTTGTTATAATATTCCTCTCTCTTCAGTGCATTCAGAAATTATTTTAAAGAGTAAACAAATGCCCAATTAATGCCCTGATATTAATTCACAAAATCTGTGATTTAGTATTGTGATTTTTATATTTTAAATTTTCATATTTGAAATCCTCAATATACACTAGTATCACTTTTTAAGATATGTGAACTTTCTCAAAATGATATAATCTAAATAGTATTTTGCTAAAAATATCTAATGGATTTTGGTAGCCTTAATGGGGGGAAAATACGGTTGTGACTATTGAAAGAGTGAAAAATTGTGAAGTCTGCTATCTAGTTTCTACATATTCAAATAATCTCTGTAAATGAACTGTTTGTTACCATAGAATATTTCTGAGATCTCCTATTCAGTGTGTCTATTTTCTGAAGCTGTTATTATTGTTCTGTTTTCCATCACTAATGAGATGACTATCCTTGGATTGCTTTCCATTTAAATTTAAGACATATCTTTTCATAGACATACTTCCTTGGTTAGATTAACCCCTCAATTTATAGAACTAAGGTTCATGTAAACTGTGATGGGATTGGTTGTTTCTCAGAAGCCAAAAAGATATTATTTAGTGTTCAGATATTTTCTCCATCTTTGCCTTTTCTTTACCTGCCCTGCTGGGTATACTAAAAGCTTTCATAATTTTCCACTTGTGTAAGATGGATTTGGAAATAGTCTTCTCATTCCACATCTCAGCATCTGGAGGGACTCAATGAAAAATGGTTTGAATATAGTTTTCTCAGCCCCATAGGAGCATTGGGTTGTATCTTTCCTATTTATCTCCTGGGGTACAGCCAAGTTGTTGACTAAATTGCTGTCATATAACTCTCTTTCCAGTCCCCTTGTAGGTCTAGCATTCAGCTCAAGATTCTGGCATAGTCACCTAAGGGATCCCTCTTGCAGCTCCTGCCAATACTTTTCCTCAGGGTCAAACCCTGCTTCTGGTATCCTCTGTATCAAACACAACGTGCTCAAAATACAATATTTGTATCCCCTATGGAATTTGATAATTTATTCTAGGCATCGTGTTGAAAATTGTCTCAGTCCCTACTAAGTTTTTTTTTTTTCTTTTTCTTCTATGGATTCTTCTCCTTTGGGTTATCTGTTGAAACATGTGGAAAATTTGGATTTTATAATCTCTACCTCCTTTCTGAGTATTTTCCATAGCTGCCCATACTTCAATTCTGTGCCTCTCAGTCTTTCTCCCTACCCTGGAGTCCCAAATCCTCAAGACTGAATCTGTTTTACTCACTCTGTTCTCAAAAATCACTATGAAAAGGATGATGAATTTATTACACAATACAAATTTAAGAGATTTTTCCTGAAAAAACAACAAAGCTTGGGACAAAGAAAGAGTACTATGTATTACTCTTTGATTTAGGTGTTTGTCCCACAAATCAAATCCAGTGCCTTCTGCAGTGCTTTGCTGCCTTCTACACTGCATTAAAGAGAGACAATGTTGCTATTAGGAAGTCACTAGTTTTTTAACCTGGAGAATAATCTGATTTTAGGAGCTTTTAAAGAAATAAGGATGGATCAACAGCAACCATCGTCTTAGAAAATTTCCTTGGTAGGGTTTTGACCCTTCAGTGAAGTGATGCCTGCTCTCCTGTTTCAATATGTATGCTGAGTCAATAGCATGAGTTCTTTACAAGCCTAGAATCTGTAGATTTAAATAGCTCTTTGGGGTCTCCAATTACCAGTGGTTCCAACCTCTGACTAAATTGGTTCTTTATTTTGGTCCATTATGTTATCTGCCAGCTTTTTCCTAAAAAGAACTTGTAAGTGATAAAACTAATAACTCAAGGGAAAGAACAACAGTGACATTTAACAAGGACAAAATAAATGGTTCAATTTAAGGCTGATACTGCTTTGTGGAATATGAAATGTCATACTCTTAGCAGTCCCAAAAGGCCAACATTTTTCAAAATCTCTCTGAAATGTTATGGAATATTTGATAAAAGACTAGAATCTTTATAAAGTATAACTTTATAGTAAATAGGTCATGACCAACCATTTAGCATATGTATTCAAAATCTAAGATTTCAGGAAGAATGAAATATTCTTGAGCATTCCACTTACATTTAAAAGATATACTTCTTTTTCTAAAGTTATAAATACAAAATCTATTTCCTTTCTCATTAAGATTGAATTATCCTCCATGAAGTTCAAACCAATTAATCATCTCACTTCATTTGATTGCTGTAAGTTTTCTCCTTTTCATGAAATCAGAAACCAAGTCTCAGAGACATTTTAAATATTTTGTACACAAAAAGATAGTTACCAATATGCTTACCAACATGCAATGAAACTCAACCATCCAGTCATCCTTTATGGTCTTATTTTTGTATATAAAAACTTCCAAATTATCTATCCAAATATTGTATCACAGGTTTAGTTTTTAAATAGGAGATAAACTTTTAGCACATACAGACTTCCTTCCAAACTGTACAGTATAAAATGGGGGAGTAAAAGAATTACTTTGCCATGGAGAAACCTGTAAAACACTATTTCAAGCCGGATTATCAATCAGCGTCAGCAGTGATAAGTTGTGTTGATAGTGTGTACCCTTCATCTGGTGTTATGAAAATAGCACTTTATTTCTGTGTTCTTTTCCCCCAACATCCATAACCACAGTTTTATCATGAAAAAAAATCAGACAAATATCAGTTGAGAGATATCCTACTAAATACCTGACCAGGAATCCTCAAAAAATCAAGGCAGGTCATCAAAAACAAGGAAAGTCTGAGAATCTGTCACACCTAAGAAGAGTCTAAGAAAAAATAACACTATATTTATGATGTGATAATTTAGATAAGATCCTGGAACAGGAAAAAGGCATTAGTCAAACACTAAGTAAATCTGAATAAAGTCTGGACTTTAGGTATTGTATCAGTATTTGTTCATTAATTGTAACAAATGTACTATATCAATATAAGATGTCAATAGCAAGGGAAACTGGTTGCAGACTATATGGGAACTCTCTGCACTATCTACGTAATTTTTCTAAAAATCTAAAACTGTCCTACAATAAAAATTCTATTTAAAGACAAGATTATGTAACTTACCAAAGGTGATGCATCTGGCATGTAGCAGAGTCAAGATGTGATCCTAGGCAGTCTGACCATGAGTACCTATCCTCTACTGCCAAGTAATACTAACTATGAAAAGGGTGACATGGAGAGAAAGATGTAAAGAGAAATAAGTTTAGAAATACCAGGTTAACAAAGCTAAATAGGCCTCTCCATCAGACAAAAAGACTGCTAGGCACCTTCAATAGGCTAATGTAACTGTAACTAACCAAGAAATAAATGGCTATCAACAGTGGAATCATTTTCGCTCCCTGGACTCTTTGGTCTTGCAGCAGATCCTAAGACTCAGGTTCCATAAACTAAATACTTTAGGAAACAATTATATACCATTCTTACCAATCTGGGAGCTGAATAAAGATTACAATGAACTAAATCCAGGGTATTGCAGATAACGTTAGTTTTAGCATGTGTATTTGTTTGTGTCATTTGTTTTAAACAAGGGAAGGATGAAATACTAAGACTAGAATATCTTAGTTATGTCATCTGTCCCCACTATATAGGAAAACTAAGAGAGGAAAAAAATAAAATTAAATATTACTTATTCATATTTGGCATATTTCTTTCTAATTAATTGATCTAATTTTAGAATAAAGATTTGTGGTTTTTTAAAAATTTATTTTATTTTTTTAATCCCTCCTCCCCCCTTGTTTTGTGCTCGCTGTCTGCTCTCTGTGTCTATTTGCTGTGTGCTCTCTGTGTCTGTTCGCCTTCTCTTTAGGAGGCACTGGGAATTGAACCTGGGACCTCCCATGTAGGTGAGAGGTGCTCAATTGCTTGAGCCACCTCCACTCCCTGTTTTGTTGTGTCTCTCATTGTTTCCTCTTTGTGTCTCCTTGTTGTGTCATTTTGTTGCATTAGCTCACTGCACCAGCCCATCACGCCCACTCATTGTATTGCTCATCTTCTCCAGGAGGCACTAGGAACCAAACCCAGAACCTCCCATTTAGTAGGCAGGAGCTCAATCGCTTGGGCCATATCTGCTTCCCAGATTTGTGGTTTTATATAATCTTAGTTTGTCATTCTATTTTCTTTAGCACCACTTTGTTCTTTTTCTCCTGATTGCTATTACAATGATCACAGTTCAAATGTGCTGTGAATTATAGGAGAGAGAAAAAAATCCTATATCTTTCACTTCCATATTTTAAAAGCATTGAGTTCTCAAACTAGTTTTGTTACATGTGAACATGTTTGACCAAGCATTCTCTTTTAGTATCCCTCAGGGCCTTTCTTCTCCTCTGCTTCCTACCACTCAGAGGTGGGACAAGAGAGAAAAGAGTCTACTTTGACGTCTCCTCTACTTAAAATATGAGATGGAATAATCTATAAAAATGTAAAAATACTTTGAAGAAATGGCAAGATATAAGGTTTAACATGAGAGATGGAACTAATGTCTTCTCTGAATTATGAATTCATATTTCAAAGCCTCAAATGACACTTTATACAGTTAAATATCTGTATTCTTATCCCCATAAATGGTATGTAGGATTTAATCAGAGGTGGATTTTCCAATAGCTGTAAAAATAAAATAATAGATTTTCCATACTATAAAAGACAAGAAATATGAAGCCATTCAGCCTGCCATTTTGAAGTTGAAAACTGAAGTTGTTACTACAGTCTTCTCTATATGATCTCTTTTCATATGACAGCCAAAAAGAGAAGTGTTGCTAAATAATAAATAAGGGGATTTTTAGTCAACCCTCTTGAAAGACCTTGATGAGAAGGGTCATGGTTGTAAGTACGTGGAGATTCCAACAATATGGATGGTAATAAACATTTGCTGCCCATTAGGATTTTTAAGATTTTCGTATACATTATCTCACATGATGGGGTTTTGATTATAGTGGTGAAAATGCACTTTGAGTTGAGAAGGGGACTGGGAAAATGCATTGCTGAGGAAGGAGGTCAAAATAGTATATTTTGGTAATTGTCATGATGTGGTACTCTTGATGACAATGAATTTGGTTGTGCTATAAATTAGCTCCTCTTTGCCATAGACAAGAAACAACGAGACAAGAAAATTTTTTAAATTCTGGATGAGTGGTCTGGAGCAGTGGTTCTCACAGTGTGGTTCTGGACAAACAGCATTCAGCATCACCTGGATCTTATTACAAATGCAAATACTCAGACTCCTCCCAAAATGTACTGAATCAGATACTATGAAGGTAAGATAATAAATGTCTAACAATCCCTGTAGGAGATTCTAATGCTGATTTAGAGCTAACAGGACCATATAAGCTTCTGAGGAAAGAGCTCAGTGTTGTTAGAACCATCTCAGAAAACTTTTTTAAAGTAGTAGCACCTGATTTGGGAATCACAGTGTCCTTTTAAAGATGGCTCCACCCACTTGGTTCTTCTCCTTGCATCTCTTGGATTTTCATCTCCAATTGATATACGAACCACTTAGTTTAAAAAAAGAAAAAAGAAAAGAAACTGTATTACAAGTGTGAGGTGTGTGTTGCACCTACTTTATTGGAATGGGATCCCTAACTTCATAGGAGCATTTCAATCTGTGGGAAATGTTTATCTGAGAATTTTGTTTCTTTTTATTATTCCTTGTAACCAGCTTTATCTTTTCCCAGATCAGGACCAAGCAAATCTTTCGATATTTATCACCCCAAAATGATGGGCATGGTTTCTCTTGATTATGTCCCTTCTCTCTGTTGTATTCTCGCTTTCACAGAGTCTGTTGTGAATTTTAACGTCTGTTTCAGGGGTATTTTTGAAAAAGGAAGAGAAATACTTGAGTATGAATTAGTTCTTATTTTATTTCTTGCTTATTTTGCTATGGTTTTCTTATTTCGTCAGCTTCCATAAGCTCTAATCATATGAGCAGAGAATGAATGCAATCTGTATGAATAGAATCAGGAAAACTAGATCTATACAAAAAGAGACTATGTATATGAATCACTTCTGCCCCACAGGAGGGGGCCCACAATAAACTTTGTTCTTCCCAGACTGAAAACAGGTAGAAAGACAATGTCTGAAAGTCCCTAATGGTTTTACCCCATTAATCTTCATTGGGGTCCAAAAAGAAAATGAGCAAAGCTCTTAATCTAATGTGGTCTAAGTCTTTAAACTTTTGCATCTGGTATATGAAAGCGACCTCATGGAAGAGCAGACTAGCACGATCCAAAATGAAAGTATTTGTGTATTAATTTACAGGTTGGGGGAAGTTCTAGAAAACACACTGTAAAGAAATCTGGGATAGAAGCCAAAGAGATGTATATGAAAGAAATGTGTCTGCCAACTTTCAGAAGAGAGGAATCTGAGTTAGTCCACAACTGAACACCTATTTTTGTGTTCAGTTCTGCAATGAGCACTTTGAAATCATAAACACATATCCCAAAGAATTGGGAAGTCCAGCAACATGGACATTCTTGCAGGCTCAAGATCATCTACACCATTCACCAGGATGATGACGTTTGCCTCCCACTCAGCATCAGCCCTGGGATCAAGCCTGAGCTGACTATCTGTGCTTACAGAGCATCTGCTAACTCTAGAGCATCCCTTACCCATTTGGGCAAGTTTGTCTGTTAGAAAGTTCTCTCACAATTTGTAAACTTTCATATTTGCATTTTTTATTATTTTTTACTCTCAAGGGATCTCTCGAGATTGTCAACATTTATTGCTTTTCCCTTCCCTGCTCCTTCCAGAGTCGTCTTCAGGTTAAGTGGAGAAGTTCTTAGACCACTTCTTAGACAGATGGATAAAAAGAGGTCTTCAATAATATCACTATCTTTTTCCCTCTCTTTTTCAAAAATCCTTAAAATTTGGGGGACTGCAAACTCCTTTGAAAATCTAACATAATATATGCAATTTCTTCATAGATGAACGTGCCAATAAACATGTACCAATAAACACATATTTTTGTTTAAAATTTCAGATGATTCATGTCCCTCCACCTTCTCATCCCTATCTTCTCGAAAGCCCATATATGGACTCTAAATTAAGATAGTCTATATCCTTTTTGAATGGTGACATCCAAAACTGACTACAATTTTCCTTTGTGATCTGATCAGTGTTTAATAGACAAGAAAAAAAATATTTATTTTCAAACATACTTTGTGCCTCAACTATATTTTACATTCTAAATTACTTTATTTATCCAAATCACTATTAATTTTAAATTCAAATCTTTTAAACTTATAATATTTAGCACAACTTAAAGCATGGACAATGATATTAGAGTGATTGATAGGTGTCATTTTAATTAGTTAAGGATTTTTCAATTTTGTATGTAAATACATGACAATAAAACTAACCATGATATTTCATATAAAGAAAAAATGCATTAACCTTACTGGAGCAAAATAATAAATCCTATATCCAACTGATGAAAATAAATTAGAGAAAAAGTTCTCTAGGCACAATTTAAATATAACTCATTAGTTTGCCATTCAATTGATTATTATCTTTCAACTTTAATTAGTATATAAAGGGATACTTCTGTGATGTCTTTATTAAATAACAAAGCTGAAGGCTGATAATCAGAATGATACTAAAGATGACTATTCCTTCGTCAGTGTCTGTTATATCTTAAGAATCATTGTGTGTGCTTGGCTTATGTTAGTTCACTTAATCATTACAAGAGTTTTATGAGCCAGGCATGATTATCACAATTTTATAGATCTAAAGATGCAGTTTAAGAAGAGTTAATAAGCTTCCCAATAGTCTTATCATTATTTTGTGTTGGAGCTAGTGTTCTAGCACAAAGGTCTAAATATAAAGTCCGTTTACTTCATTTGCTAAGCTCCTAAATTTTTTCAAATTTACAACTTATGAGGAGTTTCACATATATGTTACCTCATTTTATCCCATCAGAAAGATGTGAAATGGTATATTTTTAATTCTCATTTTATGGATAAAGAGGTCCAAGTTTTACAAAATTACTAAATTTTTCCAAGTCCAATTTTTCCAAGTGGACATCTCTATTCTGCTCCTTTTTGACACCAATGCCATGCCTTTTCACTGATGCTTCCCTTTGACTCTTAAGACTAAAATGAAAGATATTTAATTGACCATAATATTTCTGCATTCATATATCAAAAATATTTTAAATGCATGGTTATATATATTTTATTGTATACAATTTGGGAAAATTAACTTTAAAAAAAAAGGCCTTTGCCTTTAAAAAAAGTGATATTTATGTGATGCATTTCATTTCTTGGTAATACAACAGAGTATTTAGTAATATAATTAGAGTTGAATTTTTTAATATTTAAAGTATACAAATTTATATCTCATTTGGAAAAAAAATTTGTGATACTCTAAGTGAAACCCAAATTAACTTACTATCTACTGTTTAATTGTATCAATGGAGTGCCAAATTTGAAGCTTTCTTTAAAATTTTTTAAAATAACTTTACAGAGAAAAGGAATACATTTCTAGAGTGATTATTATAACCAATATTTATTCTGAAGTGCTGAAATATAATGATAACTATAGTGAAAAATATTACAATTCATTATTTTAATAAAAGATGTATTGATTTTTTGTACCTTTCACATACCAAGACTATGCTGAGAAATTCATTCATGAGTTCATTTAATCCTCCCAACAAGATTGAGATATTTATTAGACCATTAGACATGAAAACTTAGGCTGAAAGAGTTGAAATTGAATTAATAATGAGAAAAATATTGAGGTAAAGAAAAATGTGAATAGAAAAAATACACTTGCTTATCTCTCTGTGATGGCTAGGCTAATGTGTCAACCTGGCCAGGCAATTGTGTCAGTTGCTTGGTCAAGCAAGCACTGGGTTAATTGTAATACAAGGACATTTATAGGCTTTAGTCATCAGCGAGCTCACTGCATAGATGGCTGATTACATCTACGATCAATCAGGGAGATTGCCATCAGCAATGAGTGATGTTTTATCCAATCAGTTGAATGCCTTATAAGAGGAAGGGATTTCAGCATTCAGAGAGAATTTCTCAGTCATCTTTGGACAGCCAACATCTCCCAGAAACTCATCAAGGACTTTCATTGGAGCCCCTGGTTTGCAGCCTGCCTGTGGAACCTGGACTTGTGCATTCCCACAGTCATGTGGCAGACTCATAAATTCTCATACTATTTACAGATATCTCCTGTTGATTCTATTTCTCTAGGGAACCCTGACTACTATACCCTCTTAGTATAATATAAGTACATATTTAACACTGAGAAAGAGAGAAGGGAGATCCAAGATGGCAGACAGTATTCATCCTCCAGAAGTGGTAAGAAGACAGACTTGCTGGGCTTAAGGGAAGCCATAAGGCACAGGGTGATCAGAGTAGATGGCCAGTGAGTGAGGGGCACAGCTGGGTACCAGGGAAGTGGTGCAACTGTGGGATGATCAGTATGGGTGGCCAGTGAGAAAGGAACTAGCCAAATGCCCGTAGCCTGAGAGGGAGGCCTGGTTTCTTTTTCTTTTTCCTCTCCTCTTCTGGGTATCAGGGAGAAGTGGAACCACATAGCAAAAGGTGGGCATGGGTTGCTGGTGAAGAGGGGCCTAGCCAGATGCTAGTGGCTTGAGAAGGAGAGCCATTTTTTTTCTTTTTTCTTTTCTCCTCTTCCTTTTGTTTTCTTTTTCTTTTTCTTTTATCCTTTTCCTCTTTTTTTCTTTGCCTTTTTCCTTTTTTAATCTTTTTTCTTTATTTCCTTACTTTTTCCATTTAAAATCAGGCAACTCTAAAGATTTAAATTAACAGGAACCAAGTGTCAAAAAAGAGCCTTAATGTAAAGCCAAACAAAAATAAAACCCTAGGCTAGAGTGAGAACCTGAAAAATAGAGCAAATTAATCAAGACTAACAGATATGTAGACATTAGCAAAAAATCATAAGACATACTAAGAATCAGGAAAATATGGCTCAAAAGAACAAACTATAAAGCTGGAGAAGATGCAGAATTTGGAACAACTAATCAAAGATGTCCACACAAATCTCTGAAATCAATTCAAGGAGACAAATTAAGAGAACAAGAATATTAAGAAGATACTCAATGAGCATAGAGAAGAAAGTGTAAACATATTTTTAAAAAATAACAGATCTTATGGTAATGAAAGGCACAATAGAAGAAATTAAAAATATACTAGAATCACACAACAGCAGATTTGAACAGGTGGAGGAAAGAATTAGCAAATAAGAAGATAGGAGTTTAGAAGGCAAGACAAGGATGCCCACTGTCACCACTCTTATTTAACATTGTATTAGAAGTACTTGCTCAAGCACTTAGACAAGAAAAAGATATAAAAGGAATCCAAATTGAAAAGGAAAAAGCAAAAATTTCACTATTTACTGTTGACATGATCCTATATATAGAAAGCCCTGAGAAATCTACAACAAAGCTTCTAGAGCTGAAAAATGAGTTCAGTAAAGTGGCAGGATATAAGATTGACACACAAAAATCTGTAGCATTTCTATACACCAATAATGAGCAATCTGAGGAGGAAATCAAGAAAAAAACACCATTTACAATAACAACTAAAAGAATCAAATACCTATGAATAAATTTAACTAAAGATATAAAGAACTTGTACACAGAAAACTACACAATATTATTAAAGGAAATCAAAGAAAACCTAAATAAATGGAAGAATATTCCCGTTCATGGATTAGAAGAGTAAACATCATTAAGATGTCTATCCTACCCAAATTGATTTACAGATTTAATGCAATTCCAATAAAAATTACAACAGCATTTTTTGCTGAAGTGGAAAAACAAATTATAAAATTTATGAGGAAGGGCAAGGGAGCCCAAAGAGCCACAGATATATTGAAAAAGAAAAGCTTAATTGGAGGGATCACGCTACCCGACTTTAAAACATACTACAAAGCTACAGTGGTCAAAACTGTATGGTATTGGCACAAGGATAGACATATGGACTGAATTAAGAGTTCTGATATAGATCCTCACATATATGGTCAACTGATATTTGACAAGGCTATCAAGTTCACTCAACTGGGACAGAATGACCTCTACAACAAATGGTGGTGGGAGAACTTGGTATCCATATACAAAAGAATGAGAGAAGATCACCATCTCATGCCCTATATAAAAATGAACTCAAGATGGATCAAAGAGCTAAATATAAGAGCCAAGACCATAAAACTCCTAGAAGATAATGTAGGGAAGCACCTAAGAGATCTTGTAGTAAGAAATGGTTTCAAAAACTTTACACCCAAAGCATGAGCAATGAAAGAAAAAAATAGAAAAATGGGACTTCCTCAAAATTAAAAACTTTTGTGCTTCAAAGGAGTTGTCAAGAGAGTGAAAAGGCAGCTTACTCAATGGGAAAAAATATTTGGTAACCATCTATCTAATAAGGATACAATATCCAGCATATATAAAGAAATCCTATATATAGAAAATTAAAAGAAAAACAACCCATTAAAAAATTAGCAAGAGATTTGAATATACACTTCTTCAAAGAAGAAATACAAATGACTAAAAAGCATATGAAAAGATGGTCAGCATCACCAGCTATTAGGGAAATGTAGATCAAAACTACAATGAGATATCATCTTACACCCATTAGACTAGTGGCTACTAATAAAACAGGACTACAAGTGTTGGAGAGGATGTGGAGGAAAAGGAACACTTATTCACTGCTGGTGGGAATGTAGAATGGAGCAGCCATTGTGGAGGACAGTTTGGCGGTTCCTCAGGAAGCTAACTACAGAATTGCCATATGATCCAGCAATCCCACTGCTGGGTATATACCCAGAAGAAATGAGAGCAAGAACAGGAACAAATATATGCACACCAATGTTCGTAGCATTATTAATTCTCTATTGACAAAAGTTGGAAGCAACCCAAATGTCCAACAACAGAGGAATGGATAAGCAAACTGTGGTATATACATACAATGGAATATTACTCAGCTGTACAAAAGAATGCAGTATTAACACATGGGATAATATGGATGAATCCTGAAGACTTTATGTTGAGTGAATCAAGCCAGGCACTGGAGGACAAATATTACATGATGTCACCGATATGATTTAAGCAAATTGAGCAGACTCACAGAGCTAGAGTCTGGAAGATAGGTTTACAGGAGAGAGGAAGGGAGTAGAGGGTGGTGAGCTAATACCCATGTGGGCAAAATCTATGATAATATGGAAGGGTGTGGTTAGGCAGAGGATAGACATGAGAGTGGTGCAGTGATGTGATTGGGATTGGCAGTACTGGTCTGTGAGGGGGAGCAGAGTCACGGGGTAGGTGTTGGGTTGTACTATCCATGAATTGGGGGGAGGGTTGGAGGAAGGAGCAGATGAACTTTGGGGATTTGCAGGTCTGTGGTTGAAACTACAATGTTGGGAATGTTCTTTTGACAAATAAGGCAGGGGAGAGTTACTGGTGTAGGGCATTGGACGTGGGGGATATACCAAGAGGGCATACCTGGAGCATGCTTCTATGGCTAATGTAAGTGTTAATCTTTTCATAGTATGTTTTCTCAGTGATTGGAAACCCACACAATAAACAAGAAAATATTAAACGCCCATCCTGGGGAGTCATGGTATGTTCTCAATTAAAAGGACAAGAACCACTCGAGAACATAGGCAGTGCCTAATAAAAGAAAACAGACCAATATGCCAAGCCTTCAATATTATTGTAAATAACTATGAACCTTATTCTTCAAAAATTGAAACTTAATGGCTACCATAGGTTTTGAGGTGAGGCGTAGGGAAGAATAGAATAAATGGAACGTAGGGCATTTTTAGACATTAGAATTTTTCTGTGTGATCTTGCAATAATGGATATAGGCCACTTGAAATTTTGTCAAAACCTATAAAACCTTACTATCCAAAATGTAAACCATAATGTAAACCGTTGACAATGGTTAGTAGCAACACTTCAATATTTGTACATCAATTAAAACAAATGTACTATCCACTTGTAAAATGTTGTTAATAAGGGAGAGGAGAAAGGAGGAAGGTTGTTGGCTATATAGGAATCATCTGTATTCTTTATGTGACTTTTCTGTATTCTAAAGCTTCTTTGAAGATAAAATTAAAAAAATACAAAACTGGAGGAATATATGGAAGAAAATGTCACTGTACATACAAGACAACAGATCTTACAGTGATGAAAGAGGCAATTTCTTTAAAAAATGTTTTATTATTTCAAATTGTTTTATTTTTTGTATTTTATTGTTTATTTTTAAAATTATTATTTCATTTTCTTATTTATTTTATTCAGTTATTTTGTTGGCTTTATTTTTGGAGATGTTTTGCATCATAGAAGGGTCACAGCAGTGGTGGAGGAGGATCACTGGTGCAGGGTGTCAGTGATGTGAGGATGCATGTGAAGGGGTTCACCTGGGGCACACTTCTAAGGCATATGAAAATTTTCATGGGACATTGTCTTGGTGGGTGGAGATCCACACAGTAACCAAAAGAATATTGAATTCACATCCTGGGGAGTTCTGCTACATTCTCTAATAGGACAGCAAGAATCCCCCGAGTGCAAGGGCAATGTCTAGTGAAGGAAGACAGACAATTATGCCAGGCCTTTGATATTAATGATTGTACTTATGAACCCTTTCTTATGAAATTGAAACTTAGCTTAGTATTATATATTGCCTAAGAGTTACCTCTTAAAAGCCTCTTTGCTACTCAAATGTGGCCTGTATCTAAGCCAAACACAGCATATAAATGCACTACCTTACCCCCAACCCCTGGCATGGGCATGACTCCTGGGGATGAGCCTCCCTGGCACCTAGGGATTATTACCAAGTGCTAACTAGCAATGAATCTGGAAAAAGCCTTGACTTAAAGGGGGAAATATTAAATACAAATGAGTTTTTATGGCTAAGACATTTCAAATTGAGTCTGGAGGTCATTCCAGAGGTTACGCTTATGCATGTCTCAGCAGGATCTCATTGACTGCCACAGTTAAACAGTGCCTCAAACAGCAGGGCTCCTGAGGGCTCTAGAGACATCCAGACTCAAACAGGACAGACAAGCTTAGGAATTCTGAACCCTGTCAGTGGGCCTACTCTGGAATTTATGCTCCCCGGTGTAACAAACTTTGACTCATTTATAGTTTCCTTACACATGGCTCTTCTGCCCCTTTCATTTGAACCTAAAATTAGCACAATATTCATTAAATATATGTCCCAGATACTTAAATCTTTGGTTTGTTCATGTGCTAGTTGAGTCCTGAATCTCAGCAGAGTTGCAACACTTACTCCCAGTTCATTGGACTCATCCAAGACAACTAACAAGGAGGTAATGATGGGCAATGCCCATCCCAAGGAACAGAGAGTGTCTGTAACTGCAAGCAAGACAGTTCCATCCATCCGTCCCATGGAATCTAAGCCTCCTTTCAATTAAAAACAGAATGGGCATCACCATTCCAAAATCCTCAAGATTGGTGAATGAACAATGGACTAAAGTAGACTTATTATTATTCTATTATAGACTTATTACTATTCTAGCAATGGATGAACTCTTACCATTGCTATAAAGGCAGTGGCCACCAGAGGTTCTGAAGGGATAGAGGGAAGAATAAGTGTAACATGGGGGCACTTTTGGGACATTGGAATTGTCTTGTATGACATTTAAATGATTGATACAGGCCATTATATATTTTGTTATAACCTACAAAATTGTGCAGGATAGAGTGTAAAGTATAATGTAAACTATAGTCCATTATTAGTAGCAATGCTTCAATACGTGTTCATCAATTGTAACAAATGTACCACACTAAGAAGGTTGTTGTTAATGTGGGAAAGTGTGGGAGGGGGAGGGTTTGGGGTATATGGGAATGCCCTATGTTTTTTGTGTAACATTTATATAATCTAAAGCTTCTTTGAAAATAAAAACAAAAATTTAAAAAAATAAAAATAATAATTAAAACAAATAGATATAGATTGGCAGGATGGATAAAAAATATGATTCATCTATATGCTGTCTATAAGAAACTAACCTTAGACCCAAGGACACAAATAGGATGCAAGTGAAAGCTTGGAAAATGATTTTTCACACAAACAGTAACCAAAAATAGGCTAGAGATCAACATGAAAAACTGGGGATCTGTAAAGGAGCCTCTATCCTAGGATTACCTGAAGGTGAAACAGATTGAGCCAGAAGGAAGACAATACTGTGGAAGCATCAGTTTATAGCAGTCATGTACACTGTACAGATAAGACAATTGAAGCTGCTGAAGCCCTGCTTCATATGGAATCTCCTAACTGCCTGAGGCATTCAAGTAGTCCTTAATTTATCCACGCTGCTATGAGGCCAGATGTCATTACAGAAACTGTGGTGGAGGTGTCAACTGAAGAGTCTGAACCAAGGGATACCTCTCCTATTCCTATATCACTGGACAGCCATGAACCAATGAAAAATGAAAAAAAAAAAAAAAATGGCCATAAACCAAAGATTTAGAAAACACCAATTTCCAATGGGTCTCCTGAGTTAGGTATCAAGAAGAAACCCAGAGAAGGAAAAGGAACACAACCTCTTTGTAGGAGTTTCTTTTAGATCTACTTCAAAATAAAAATACTTGCCCCCATTATGTTAAGTGGACTCAGAGCAAAAAATACATTTTTAAGCTCATGGATTCAAAGGCTGTCTCTAAACTTTGGGGAAAGAAAGCATAAGAACAAATCAGACATGAACTGTGAAACTACAGGACGAGCTCTAAGATACTACTACCAAAGGAGAATTCTTGCAAAGGTTGAAGGACAGAGGCTTGTATATCAGTTCAAGGATATGCCCCAAAACATATTGGTTTTAGATGATGACAAAAGTGAAACCTGTAATGAAGATTTAACAGCAGCTACTGATGAAAAATCATTAGAACAAGTGTCACTGTCTACAGAAAAACTCCTGAAAGCAGCAACCTCTGTTCATGGTGGGAAAAACTCATCTCCTATAAACTGCTCCAGAGCAGAAAAGGGTGTTGCTAGAGTTGTGATGCTTCATCCAGGTCTCCTCCTACCACTGCATCAATTTTAGCACAGCAGCTCCAAGGACAGTTTGTGTAGCAATACAAGTACCTGTTGTAATGACATCATTGGGTCAGAAAGTTTCAACTGTGGCAGTTCAGTCAGTGAATGCTAGTGCACCATTAATAACCAGCGCTAGTCCAACAAGAGCAACCTCACCAAAGGTAGTCATTCAGACAGTCCCTGCTATGATGCCAGCCTCTACTGAAAATGAGACAAAATCACCATGCAACCTGCCAAAATTATGACCATACCAGCTATACAACTTGCACAGGGTCAACTGCAGAAAAAGTCAATTCTGACTGGATCAGGAAGCATTAACATTGTTGGAACCCCACTAGCTGTGTGAGCAGTTATCCCTGTTTCAATAGTCCACGGTACATCTGTAATGAGACTATCAATGCCTGCTCAGCAGGCATCTGGCCAGACTCCTCCCAGAGTTACCAGTGCTGTCATAAAAGGACCAGAGTTTAAATCAGAAGGAGTGGCAAAAAAAAACAAAACAAAAACAAAAACAAAAAATGAGGAAACTTTGCATCTGGTACAAGAAGAAAAAACAGCAGATAAAAATAAAACAGTGACTCACATGTGGTTGTCAGTGAGCCTTAGGCTATTGCCCATCCTGTAACTATGAAAACAGAAAGACTAGTGATGTGTAAGAAATAAAGTAGCAGCTCTACCATGGACTTTAGACAGTTAATGATTGGTTAAACAGTACTGACATAAATATGCACAAGGGAAGTCATCAAGATTAGTCAAAAGGAGACGTTCAAACATTTTTATGCATATAAGAGAACAATCACACTTATTGGAAATAAATTACCTATTCTATGTTTCAGTGGGAATTGAACTACATAATGAGATGCTGACAGAAAACTGCCTCTTGCAGTAAGAAACAATTGAATACATCAATAAGGAAAAGGATTCAAAGGCACCAAGCAGCTCAGTACAACATAAAGTTTCACTAAGACTTGGAACACTAAAATTCTGTAAGAGGTTATGTAATTTTCAGTGGGGAGGGTTTTTGATGCATTTTATATTCATACCAGCAATTATTACTGTGTTTGCACAGTACTCACTTAAGTGGTGCTATGTGAAGACTCTGCTAATATAGGTATTTTAGAATGTGAATTGAAGAGTGGATCCAAAAGCTTCAGAAAGAGGATAGTAAAAAAAAGTCTAGTGCATTTTTAAAAATATATCCTATAGCTTAAGCTGATTTAAAACAAAGGCCTTAGATTAATTTTCAGTTTTCTTTCTTGAAATAAGCTAATAGCTTTTTGTGTAAAGCATTTTTATTAAAAGAAAAAATTTTTAAATCTTGTGCCTAACACAGTATTTTTATAGAATTTACATGTAACATTTTATATAGCAGTTTAAGTCTGTCAGTTTCTTAATTGTGGACAAATTAACAGTTGGCTCTGGCCTTTTGCTACAACATGCCTGTGTCACTCACTTAGCCCTGGCATCTGTGTAGACGTATCAGTTTCATTTCTATTGTCACTTGGAAGTGCAGGCTCAGAATGAATTTTTGTCAGGTAGCTCTAAAACCTGGAGTTTTCTTTCTTTCTTTCTTTTTTCTTAGTTGAAGTTTAAGAGGGAAAGTACCAGTGTTTAAATTTGAACTATAACAGTTTGTACATTCAACATTTGATATGTATTCTATTTTGTTGCACTCTTGTTTCAAAGTGTATTCAAGTAGGTTTTCTGAAATACAGAAAAGAAATTGAAAAAAAAAAAACAAAAAAAAAAAACCAAAGGGAGAAGTAGATGCCTGTGCAATATAGTGGGGGATTTCAATACACTACTCTCAGCGATAGACAGAACATCTAGACAGAAGATCAATAAAGAAACAGAGATCTTGAAAAATACATTAAAGGACCTAGACCTAACAGACATATACAGAACATTGCACACCAAAAGAGAGGACACACATTCATCTTGAGTGCTCATGGATCATTCTCCAGAATAGACCACATATTAGATCATAGAACAAGTCTCAATGAATTCAGAAGATTGAAATTATACAAAGCACTTTCTTTGACCACTACAGAATGAAGCTGGAAATTAATAATGGGCAGAGAACTGGAAAATTCACAAATATATGGAAGTGAAACAACACACTCTTAGACAATCTGTTGGTCAAGGAGAAAAGTTCAAGAAAAATCAAATGAAAATGAGAATAAAATATATAAAAACTTATGGGATGCAGTTCAGGCCATGCTGAGAGTGTAATTTATAGCACTAAATGCCTACATTAAAAAATAAGAAAGAACTAAAATCAAAGACCAAAATGAACATCTGGAAGAAAAAGAACAGCAAAGTGATGCCAAAACAAGCAGTGGGAAAGAAATAACAAAGTTTAGAGTAAAATTAAATGACGTTGAGAATAAAAATACAATAGAGAATTAACAAAACCAAAACTTTTTTAAAGAAGATTAATAAAATTGACAAATCCTTAGCTAGACTAAAAAGAAAAAAAAGAAAAGATGGAAATAAATAAAATCAGAAACAAGAGAGAGGACATTACCACTGACCCCTCAGTAATAAAAAGGATCATAAGAGGATACTATGAAAAACTGTATGCCTGCAAGTTGGACAACTTAGATGAAATGGATGAATTTTTAAAACCACACTGTGACAGTTTGAATTTTGTGAATTACAAAAAGCAAAAGATTATCTTTTAAACTAATTCATTCCTTTGGGGGATAAATGGGTAAATCAGACCCATTTACCTGGATTATGTTGGTGAGGAATGATTCATGTTGAATCTCTGCCCTCTTGCTGGGTCTGATATAAAGGGAGACACAAAGAGACAAACAGAGGAAAAGGAAACCCTCATATTTGATTTTGCAGTGTGAAAGAGAGGACTACAGGATCAATTAAGCATGAAATTCCAAGTGTCTGGGCCCATGGAGCAGCTCAAGAGGAGATAGTGAGCCCAGAGGGGAAAGCTGAAACTTCCGCAGAGATCAGTGGCCATATTGCTTCACTACGTGGCAATATGCCAGCATCAACAGTAGCTGACTTTGATTAGAAAGCATCTCTGATGGTGCCTGATTTGGACTTTTCATGGCCTTGGAAATGTAGGCTTTTATCCCAAATAAATCCCATTTATGAAAGCCAACACATTTCTAGCACTTTGCATCAGCAGCCCTTTGACAAACTAAAACACTCACAAACAACCTACACTGACAAAAGAAGAAATAGGAGACCTCCACAGACCAGTCACAAGTAATGAGATTGAATCAGTCATCAAAACCTCCCAACAAAGAAAAGCCCAGGACCATATGGCTTCATGGGTGAATTCTGCCAATCGTTCTATAAAAAAACTAATATCAATCCTACTCAAACTCTTCCCAAAAAATTGAAGATGAGAGAACACTACCTAACTCATTCTATGAAGCCAACATCACTCTAATACCAAAGCCAGATAAAGATGCTACAAGAAAAGAAAATTACAGACCAATCTCTCTAGTGAACTTAGATGCTAAAATCCTTAGCAAAATACTTGCAAATCTAGTCCAAGAAAACATCAAACAGATCGTACAACATGATCAGGTGAGTTTTATTCCAGGTATGCAAGGATGGTTCAACATTAGAAAATCAATTAATGTAATACACCACATTCACAAATTGAAGGAGAAAAATTACATGATAATCTCTATTGATGCAGAAAGACATTTGACAAAATTCAGCATCCTTTCTTGATAAAAATACTTTATAAGATAAGAATAGAAGGAAACTTCCACAACACGATAATGGTCACTTATGGGAAAACCCCACAGTTAATATCATACTTAGTGGTGACAGGCCAAAGGCATTCCCTCTAATATCTGGAACAAGACAAGGATGCCCACTGTCACCATTCTTTTCAACAAGAATTTTCAAAAGAACTGTTAGAAGTTCTTGCTAGAGAACTTAGGCAAGAAAAAGAAATAAAAGCCATCCAAATGGGAAAGGAAAACATAAAACTTTCACTATTTGCAGATGACATGATCCTGTACATAGAACATCCTGAAAAAATCTACAACACTAATAGAGCTGATAAATGAATTCAGTAAAGTGGTGAGATTTAAAATCAACATACAAAAATCAGTAGTTTTTCTTTACACTAATAATGAGCAATCTGGGGGGGAAATCAAGAAAAAATTCCATTTACAATAGCAATGAAAATAATCAAATATCTAGGAATAAATGTAACTAAAGATGTAAAGGACTTATACACAGAAAGTTACACAACATTGCTAAAAGAAATCAAAGAAGAACTATATAAATGGAAGGGTATTCCACATTCAGGATTGGGAGACTAAATATCATTGAAATGTCAATTATACCTAAATTGATTTACAGATTCAATGCAATCCTAATAAAAATTCCCGCAGCATTTTTACAGAAATAGAAAGGCCAATTATCAAATTTATTTGGAAGGTTATGTGCCCAGAATACTCAAAAACATCTTTAAAAAGAAAAATGAAATTGCAGGACTCACACTACCTGAATTTAAAGCATACTACAAAGTTACAGTACTCAAAACTGCATGGTATTGTCACAAGGATAGATATATTGACCAATGGAACCAAACTGAGGTTCAGAAATAGACCCACAGATCTATGGCCAACTGATATTCAACTGGGACAGAATAGTCTTTTCAACAGTCTTCCTGTTTGGACTGGATATCTATATACAAAAGAATGAAAGAGGGTCCCCATCTCATTCCCTATACAAAAATAAACTCAAGATCGATTAAGATCTAAATAGAAGAGCCAGCACTATAAAGTTCCTAGAAGATAACTAGGGAAGCATCTACATGATTTTGTGGTAGACAATGGTTTCATAAACTTTACACCAAGCATGAGCAATGAAAGAACAAATAGATAAATGGGACCTGCTTAAAATAAAAAATTTTTCTGATTCATTTACATATTCCATAGAATCATGTATCAGGAGCACCCTATCCTGTATACCCCCCACACCCAATGCCCTACAAGAGTGACCCACCCCTGCCATATTTGCAAAAAGAACATCCCCAACATTGTAGTTTTATCCACAGACCTGCAAATCCCCAGAGTTCACCGGCTCCTTCCTCCAACCCACACCCCAGTTCCATGGATAGTCCCACCCAAATCCCCGAGCCTACTCCCCCTTACCTGGGGCATGCCTCTAAGGCATATGAATATGCTGAAGTGTTCATGGGACATTGCCTTGGTGGGTGGGGACCCACACAATAACTGAAAAAATATTGAATTCCCATCCTGGGGAGTCCTGCTACATTCTCTGATAAAATGGCAAGAATACCCTGAGTACAAGGGCAGTGCTTAGTGAAGGAAAACAGACCATTATGCCAGGCCCTTGGTATTGATGATTGTACTTATGAAACTTTTCTTGTGAAATTGAAACTTAACCTAGTATTATATATTGCCTAAGAGTTACCTCCTGGGAGCCTCCTTGTTGCTCAAATGTGGCCTCTTTCTAAGCCAAACTCAGCATATAAACTACCTTATCCCCCCACTCCTATATGGGACATGAATCCCAGGAAGGAAACTCCCTGGCTTCGAGGGATTATTACCAAGCACCAACTAGCAATGCATCCAGAAAAAGACCTTGACCAAAAGGGGGAAATGTTAAATACAAATTAGTTTTTATGGCTAAGACACTTCAAACTGAGTCCAGGGGTCATTCCAGAGGTTATGCTTATGCAAGTCTTAGCAGGATCTCATTGACTGCCACATAAACAGTCCCTTAAACAGCAGGACTCCTGAGGGCTAGAGACATCCAGACACTATAAGCAGGGCAGACAAGTTCAGGAATTTGGCAAACTGTCTGTGGGCCTTACTCTAGAATTTATGCTCCCCATATAACAGAGTTAGACTCATTTATATTTTCTCTACACATGGCTTTTCTGCCCCTTTTATTTGAACCTTTAATTAGCACTATACTTGTTAAATATATATCCCAGTGACTTAAATCTTTTGTCCATTCATGTGCCAGTTGAGCCCTGAATCTCAGCATAGTTGCAACACCTGCTCTCCAGTTCATTGGACTCACCTAGGACAAATAACAAGATGAGAATGGATAACACCCATCCCAAGGAACAGAGAATGTCTACAACTGCAAGCAAGATAGTTCCATCCATCAGACCCCTGGGATCTAAGCTCCCTCTCAATTAGAAACAGAGTGGGCATTACCATCCCCAAATCCTCAAGATTGGGAAATGAACAATGCACTAAAGTAGACTTATTAGTCTGTTATAAACTTATTATTATTCTAGCAATGGAAGAACTTTTATCATTGATATAAACGCAGTGGACAGCAGAGCTTCTGAGGAGAGGGAGAGGGAAGAATAGGTGTAATATGGGGGCATTTTCAGGACATTGGAATTGTCCTGCATGACATTGCAATGACAGATACAGGCCATTATATATTTTTTCATAACCTACAAAATTGTGTGGGCTAGAGTGTAAAATATCATATAAACTATAGTCCACAGTTAGTAGCAATGCTTCAATATATGCTCATCAAGTGTAACAAACGTACCAAACTAATGAAGGATGTTGTTAATGTGGGAAAGTATGGGAGGGGAAAAAGGTGGGGCATAGGGTGAGATGATGTTGAGAAATAGGAACACTCATTCACTGCTGGTGGTAATGTAGAATGGTACAGCCTCTGTAGTGGACATTTTCCAGTTCTTCAGGAAAGTAATTATAGAATTTCCATATGATCTGGCAATCCCACTATTTTGTAGATACCCAGAGGCAGGGACACCAACAGATATATGCACATCAATGTTCATAGTGGCATTATTCACAAATTGCCAAAAGATGGAAGCAACTCAGATGTCCATCAACAAATGAATGGATAAATAAAATGTGTACACACATACGATGGAATATTATTCAGCTGTAAGAAAGTATGAAGTATTGACACATGCAACAGAACCTTGAGGACCTTATGTTGAGTGAAATAAGCCAGACACAAAAGGACACATTTCAATGACCTCACTGATATGATCTAAGGATAGTGAGCAGAATCATGGAAGTAGAGTCTAGAAGATAGGTTACCAGGAGATAGAAGTGGAGTACAGATTGGTGAGCCAATGCTTTTATTTGTGCAGAATTTATAATTAGGTTGATTGTAATGGTTTGGAAATGGACGGAGGTGGTGGTGGCACAATGGTATGAGTGTAACAAACAATGCTGTAATGTGGGTGTGAATGTGGCTGAAAGGGGAAGTTTAGGGCCATCCATGATGCTAGAAAGAAAGCTGGAGGATAAAATGGCGACTATATAACTCAGTGAACTCCGTGGTGGCCAGGATTGTCATTAAGAATGCAAATATAAGAATATTCCTTCAGGATCTGCAACAAATTTACATCAGTATTACAGGGTGTTGATAGGGGGTTGGTGTTCTAATTTACCACAGGGCCGCCAATGCAAAGTACCAGAAATGGGTTGGCTTTTATAACGGGAATTTTCTTTAGGGTATAAGCTTACAGCTCCAAGGCAGTGAAATGTTCAATTAGAAGCACCTTTAGAGATGCTTTCTCAACAGCCAGCTGACATATGGAAAAGCAAGATGACACACAGTCTCTGCCTAGGTCTCAGCCTACTCCTCTGGGCTCACTGTCTCTCAGAGTCTAGCTCCTGGAGCTCAACTGTGAACAACCAGGTATAGGGCTTGTCTCTTTCTGACCTTCTCTGTCAGTCTCAGCTGGTCTGCTTTCTTCCCGAGTTCAGCTGTAAGCTATCAGGCATATGGCAGGGCTTGTCTCCTGATTTTAAGCTGCTCTGTGGGCCCAGAAGGACTTTTTCCATTCCTCTGTGCTTTGCTGGTTCCAGACTCTAGGACCTCTCTCAACCCTTGGGGCTTCTCTGTTTTATTGAAGTCCTCTCTATTACATGACAGGACTCCAAGGGATGCACCTCCCTGGCACCAAGGGATTATTACCAAGAGCTAACCAGTGATGCATTTGGAAAAAAACCTTGACCAAAAAGGGGAAACATTAAATACAAAAGATTTGTTATGGGTAAGAGATTTCAAAGTGAATCAGGAGGTCATTCCAGAGTTTATACTCATGCAGGTCTCAGGAAGTTTTCACTAACTACCATAGTAAACAAAGCCTCAAACAAGAATGCTCCTGAGGGCTCTCAGAATGTCCGTACACCAGAGGTAAGGCACACAGCCATGTGAAATGAACACCCCTTTGGTGGGCCCTGTTTGGGAATATATGATACTCTATTTCCCTAGCATAACATAGTTATACTCATTTATATTTCCCCTACTTATGATTCTTGTACTCTTTTTATTTGAACCTATAATTTTCAATATACCCATTAAATATATTTCCAAAGACTTAAATATTTGGATTGTTCAGATGCTGGTTTAGCCTTGAATCCCAGCAGAGTTGCGGCCAGCTCCAGTTCTTCAGGCTTGTCCAGGACAATCAACAAAATTATGATGATGGACAAGTCCAATCCCCTCCCCCCAAAAAAAACAAGAAGTATCTACAACTGAAAGAAAAAGATAACTTTCATGTATCTGTCTCATGATATCTAAGTCCCCTCTCAGACCAAAGCAGTCAGAGAGGACATCATGCCAAATCCCTCAAGACTGAGGAATGAGAAAACATAAGGGGGAGTGTAACAGACCAAAGTAGATTTATTGATATTGTAAATTTATCTTGTGTTAATGGAAGAACTTGTAACATTGCTATAAAGGCAGTGGTTGCCAGGAGTTTCATAAGGGGGTAGTAGGAGGAATGAATAGGTTAAATACAGGTTATATTTAGGGCAGTGAAATTGTTCTGTATGATACTGCAATGACAGACACATGACATTATACATTTGTCAAAGCCTATAAAACTGTACAGCACAAAGTATAAACCATGATGCAAACTATAGACTTTGGTTAGTAGCAACGCTTTAATATTGGTTCATCAATTGTAATAAATGCACCATATTAATTTAAGTAAATAATAGGGGAAACTATCTGTTTGGGTGTGTATATGTGTGGGGGGCGGTATAGGGAAATTTCCCGTACTTTGGGTGTAATTTCTCTATAAATGTAAATCTAAAATTTCTCTAAAAATAAAGTTTATTATTAATCCCCCCCCCAAAAAAAAAACAAACATCATGGATGGATGATACATGTCCCAAAGCAGGACTTAATTATTTCCAAGAAATTGTCTTCCATTCCACCTTGGTAACTAATCTTCTCAGCCATATACTGAATCCTGTCACTCTCACAAATTTTCCTTATCTGGAATCACAATTTCACACCTTCCACTCTTATCCATAATTCTTGATTAGTATGCCTCTTGTTCTATAACATCAGTGAGACTTCCTGGCCTTTGATTCCTCTTTTCCTCTATCCACCTGTTGCCTACTGACTTTCCTTACCTCTCTACATAGAATCTTTGGCCCAGAAGGCAGTCTCCTTTGCAAGTAACTTTCGCTCCCTTTTCATCATTACAACTCAGCTATTCTGGGATTTCAAATCCTTTCAAGTCAGTCTTTACTTCTTCCTGGCACAGAGATTTCCCCATGATTACTTGGCTTAAGCTCCAAACCTCATGACCACTTTACCCCCGAAATTCTTGTAAATTTATTCCTTACATCCTCTGGTGGCAGCACTAATACCATTTATTCAGGCAAGCGTCCACGTGTATTAATTGTATAATTTAACTCTCTTCCTATACTTAAATGATTCGTCAAGACTATGCTAATTCATTTGTCTAATTAGTTATTGTCCTTGCTCCAATAAGTCCCTTGAGTGCAGGAAAAAACACTTGACTTAACTCTCATTATAAACATTATAAATATCTTCTTTATAAATATTATTGTTATCATATCATATCATATCATCGGCAATATCATTGCCAATGCAGACATGAATATTCTTTTCAGTCCCTCCATATTTCCATCTTCAAACAATTTTTCATTTTCTATACAAAACTGAACAACTTTTCTTATAAATTTTGAGTTTTAAAGCTAGTAATATAAACTGGTGTCCTTCTGGGTTACTATAGTCAATCCATCTGTTTTGTATTGGTTAATATTATTTCTTGCAGATGACAGGAAATGCAATTCAAACTGGCTTAAACAACAACACCAAAAAATTTTTATTGCTTCATGGAACTGAAATGTCCAGCTGTAAGTTTTCAGGTACAGATTTATCCAGAGCCTCAAATGCTGTCATCAGGACTTATTTTTGCTACATATCTTGGCTATACATACACTATTCTGGCTTTGTTCTTATCCCCCAGCCTTACAGGCTCAAAGCCAACAGGGAAGTGTCTATGACTCTCTTTCAGTGGCCACAGGAAGCATCACATTGTATCTCAGTGGCTTGGCGTCGGTGTTCATCACTTAGCCACCACACTGTGTAAGAGAATATTGTCCTCCATTTGGTCAAACTTAAGTCTCCTACCTGCTTGCCTGTCTTACCCTGATGTTAGGGGTGGAATCCCATATGAAGGATCTCAACAAAGACTTTCTCAAAAGCAAGATACAGAACCATTTTATATGGCTACCAGATTTAGAATTTCTGGCAAACACATGCACACACAAACACACAAATATATATGTACAAACATTCACTGTAAATCACTTAAATATGAGAATATTTATACCATCTATTCCCCTACTCATCATTTTACCAACATAAACAGGAAAGAAAAGGCAAACAATGAAACTCAACAAGATCTATTTCTCCAATTGAAGAGCATTTAATAGTCCTTATTAGATATATTATTTTTTTCCCAAAGACTTGAAGATAAAATCCAAACCATGGACTTGTGAATATTTGATCTTATCTTATACTATTGTGTAAATATGTTCAAAGCTCACTAGATGTGTTTAGTTTTATTGCTTAATCAAAATGTTTTTCATATCCCAGTAGTCTCATTTTCCAAATTTACCAAGTAAAGAAAGAATTAATCTTATTAGCTGCTGGCACTATGTGAAATAAAGTCTGTCTCCATTAGAGAATATAGTTTATACTGTCTACAGGAGAAAGTGGAGGAGCAGAGGGTGTTGAGGCAGGGACACTGTGTGCGCTAAAAGTAAGATGATAGAAACTCAAAGTCCAAAAGGTAACCTCTTATACTAATTGGGAAAATAGTAACTAGAAGAAGAATGAAAATCTTTGGTTGGTGAAGGATTCATACAGCTATGGGGAGGGGGCAGGGACTCAACCTGAGTTAGGCCTGACTAATGTGGTCAAATCAAAGCCCTAATCTTAACAGGTAATTTAATCAAGGTCCCCTCAACTGAATCCAATATAATCAAAGAAAAGATTCAATATAATCAAAGAATCCAATATAATCAAAGAATAGATTCATTTACAAACATAATCAACTGAATCCAATATAATCAAAGAATAGATTCAATATAATCAAAGAATCCAATATAATCAAAGAATAGATTCATTTACAAACATAATCTTTCTCTTTTTGGGATTCATAAATAATCTCAAACTGCCACATTGTCTATGAAATGGGCATAATAAAGTCTATATCTCAGGTAGAGATAAAAATGTAAATAACAAAATAATATTGAGACAATTATTACTCTACCTTGAAGGTAGAGTACATATATATCAGGTGGAAGAGGAAAGAAAGGATGACCATAAAAAAGAAAAAGCTAAAACAAAGGCATCTATGCACAAAAGTATGTGCACTCTAAAACTATGAAATTTACTTTCTTATACAGTCCTTCTCTCAATTTTGCACATTAATATTGAAGAAATAAAATCTTAACTCATTTTCTTGGATGTCATTCTCCCTAGTTTGATTCTGCCAACACTTTTTCTCTAATATGAAATTGCAAGTGTGCCTGCCAACAGGATCTACTCAGACTCTAAGAGCATCAGTCACGTTCACAATTGGAGGTGTGGAAGATTATCCAAAATTTCTCACTTAAACAGTTCCCTAATGTCTTTCAGGGTCCCAGTTTTTAAATCATGTGTAAGTGGGTTGGCTCTACTACTGCAGGCAAGAGGTTAAATGAAAGCAACAATAAACTGTATGTGATCACTCTTGGCATCAGAGAAGAGATTGTTAGCCAAAGCTTCTCTACACACTGTATACATTATTTTATGAATTATTAATAATTTTCTCCTACCTCCCTGGAGTCAATTTTGATCATATTCACATTATCAATTATTGATTGATGAAATGAACATATAGCAAAGATTGACTAAGGGCGAAATTTCCTGTGCTTTTTGAAAAATCAGTTGGACTGAACATTTATGGTATAGGAATACTGATTAATATCTAGGTCAAAAAATTTTTATCCATTAGTAATATTATTATTAAAGCACTGGAAAATAATATGCCAAATAATACACTTTTATAAGAAAGCTAATTTTGTCTTTATGAGTAGACATATAATCTATTATCTATTATCCCAGATTCTCTTTGCCTTATGACCACAAAGGCCAGAAGGAATTCTGTTTTTATTCCCAACTCTCTCAAACTAGAATGTGTTTTCTTGAATGTGGTTTTAAAAATTGCACATGTGTTTAACTTGATTTTTAACTGCAGAATCCAATAATTTAGACAGTGTTTTATAAACACATAGAATCAAATAATATTCTACCATCCTAGGTCTTATGTACAGAAAAATATACCAAGTCTTCTAAAGTATACAGAAATAACACATCTATGCATGTTCATAAATCCTCAGTGTACCCCTGTACATGTTCTAGGTTCCAACTACTATCCCCACACCTCAGAGCTTTCTTTCAAATGATGAAAGAAACGAGGCTGAAAATCTCTGTTTTTTCCTCTACTCCCTTTACTGCAAATAGTCTACCCCCACTCCATCAGGCAATATATCTTCTTTTTCCGTCTTCAATTATTCCCAATAGCCTAATGCCTGGGATTTCTAAATGCTTTCACATTGAGTTTCAGAATGATTTTTATAAATGCTATCATTATGAATACCATTGGTTTTACAGACTCTTGCAACCTCAGTTTGATGAAACAAGTAAAATAATATTTAGAATAAAAACACAAATGATGATTTTGTCAGGAGTTCCAAAAAGTATGATGGTAATTAATCATTGGATATTGAATATTGAGATTGTTTCATTATTTTCCAATGAGAAAATATCACCCTTTCTTACATTCCCATACACTCTTGCACCTCTTTTATAAATTCCTTCAACAGATATTATTCGTTTAATGTCTGATTTTCTGAGTGTTATAAAGGCATTTTAAGGGTTGGAGTCATATCTATCTTTTTTCACTTTGACCTAGAGGTGTCTGACATATATGGATACTTATTAATGTTGGTTGAGTAAATGAATAATTTTTTTTAAAACAAAGAGAACTTGTGATTCTAGCATCCAACACTTCATCACAAAAGTTCCTTTTAACACACATGTTGGGCTATTTCTCATGCCTAGTTATATCATGTATTATTCTTTCACTCTAAACTTCATATTAATTAGGAGCTCATTTAAAATCTTCCTTTATATCAGCTTTTGTCTTTCACAATATTCTTCCCCACACTTCTTTGCCTCTCTATTTCTGTCAACATAATTACCTTGAGGTGGAATGGTTTCCCCCTCCAAATATACCTATCAAATTCTTATTTTGTGGTGCAGTCTCTATCATTGCCATCCCTAAATTGCAGCCTTGGATGGTGAATAAAACAATTCCACCATGAGATTTTTCTGACCATATTATGATCCAGAGACTAAGTGAAGAAAAAAATGTCTTGAAAAATACCCCTCCACTGGGTTTGTCTGAGTTCTAAAGAAGAGATTTTTAGTAAATTTAATTCAACCATACATGGCCAAGAAACATATTGCAATATCCTTATGAAATGAGATATTGCACGAATAGAAGGAGTCAATGGTCATGGTAGTTGAGGCTGAGTTTCTACATGTTGATATGCTACTGCATATACAATCTGAATGAATACCTAATTTCTAATACATGGAAGATCCATGTATCAAGTTCTTCTTCAATGGAGATAGCCAAGTAATGGATAAAATTATTTGTGGTTTAAGAAAACTTGAAGTCTAGGGTCATAGCTACTGAATCACAGAGGTGATAACTAACCATTTTAGTTTTCCCCTATAAAGTTCATGAAAGTCTATGTTCTTTACTTCTCTCTATTTTTTTTTTTTACCTTTTACTTCACATATGGTTCCTTCTCTTTTTCTATTCTTTTCAGCTTCTTCAAATCTTATTTTGTCTCTGAAAACTTTTTCCTATTATGTTAATAATTTCCTTCACAGAAATCCTATCACATCTAGGTTTACTATAAAAAAAAGAAACTTGAGAAAATATCTTGAGAATCACAAAATTAAATGGTTAAGACGATGTGTTTTGGAGTTATACAGTCCTTGCAATACATATCAGAATTTATACTTTGCTGTTTTTGATCATGGATGAATTGTTTAACCTCTCTGAGCCCCAATTTCCTCACCATAAAACTTAGGAAAGTAATTGTACGTGCCCTATAGTTTTGTTGCCAAAAGCTCAGCATCATTCCTGGTAGGTAATGAATGTTCATTAACTATTTGTCATCAGGATATTAAGACCCTTGGGGTCTGGACATGTCTATGCCACTAGCAACGTGTGTTTGAAAGATCACTTATCCTCTTTGAGACTCAACACCATCAAGTCTAAGTTGAAAACAAAATTTTACCTTTCAGTCTGCCTCATATAATTGCTGTGAAAATTAGTAAAGATCAAAAGCCAATCATTGTGCCTAAGTCTATTATGATTACATCGTTATATTATTTTAACCATAATAATTTAATAATCCAGGAGTATTATAAAAGAGTACAACAAAATGGAAGACAAGGTAAAGACATTATATAGAGACTTTTCACAATGCTATTCTCTTAATCACAGTGGGCGTCAAATAACAGGTGCTTAAAAAAGAATTAGTGATCAGGAAATAATAAATCAAAATTCAGGTATATGGTTAACTCTAGGGGTAACAGGAATATGAGATAGGAAAGGAGCAAGAGTGTAGGTACATATTTATGTTTTAAAGACTAGCTCATGTTGGGTATTGGTTCAACAAGGGTTTGCCTCATTCTATTTCAAAATTTACATATATGTTACATATGTTCTCTTTTAAGTTTCAAGAATTATACAAAATTTTATAAAAAAAAAGCACTCTCTTTTCTAACTTATATATATGTATATATGTATGAAATATGTGAGGTAGTTCACCTTTGAGAAACACACATGCACACATAAACCTTCATCTCAAGGAATGCTTTTCCTGGAAAGACATGCAAACACATTCTGGAGCAAGTTGCTACAGCTATGAGTCATGGGAACACAGGTTCAGGGCACAACAAAAGCTTTCAGCAAATTATCTATTTATTACTTGCACAGTAGAAAGAGAGTCCAGAAAAGACAAATAATCTCTTTGTCACTTACACAGCACAAAGAGTCCAAACCAGCAGAGGAAGAAGTTCCATCAGACCTAGCCTCCCAGGGTGGCCAAAACTGCTCTGGGTTGGGGTAAATAGATGGCAGCTCCACATATACCACTTCGTGCTGGAGAAAAGACAAATCTATACTGTGGGTTTTGAGTGTGGTTTTTATCCACTCAGGAAGAGGAGACCCTGCCACTGAGAATTTCTGGTCTGATAAGTATCTGGGGCTGCTTGTTCCCCTTTCCAGGTTTAAGGTTTTGCTGGACCTTTTCATTAGACTTAATATCTCCCCCAGGCTGTGGAATGGCATACAATAGAAAATGAGGTGGGGGTAGTGGGAGGTTGGAAGATGGTCCCTTAGTATGTGCGCATGACTTCCACAGAGAAGGAGGTGGGCATAGGTGAGGTCTGGGTAATGGTCTCTTAACAGGTATCTATGACTTCCCCTTAATACACATGCTTACAGAAGACTTTAAAAAGCAGTATGTTGGGAGCAGGTGTAGCTCAGTGGTGGAACACCCACTTCCTATATTTGATGTCCCTGGTTTAATCACTGGTTCCTCCTTTAAAAAAAAAAAGTACTATGAGAATAAGGTGAGATAAAAGCTATGACACCATCACCCTCTTCTGCCTCTTTCTGTTCAGCTTACATCTGAAATTGAATTTCTATCCTCCCTCCTCATATGTTTATTCTTATCACTGGGTTTAACTCAGGTTTTTATTCCCTTGTTCATTCCCAGGGACATAATTATACTTTTTTTTTTTTAGTAACATAATAAAAATTACCTGAGAACAAAGTGACTTTATAAATGTCAAATCTTTTTTTTTCCACAACATGCTAAATATTGCTTTGGTTTAAATGTAAAACTTGGCACACGCAGGCAAATACAAGAACAAAGAAGCATGTTGTTTAAATCATTGTGCATTGGCCTCTGAGGATGGACTTCAAAGTATAAGCTTATAGAAATTCTTTATAGCTGGAATCTGTATGCGTTGTTTCCTGCTGCTTTATCCCCTGTACTTGCTTATACACTAGAATCATTGTGGAGCTCTGTTCAAAAAATTCAGTTGAGCTATTAGACTCTAACCATGAGTCTTTCACATGTGAATGGTATGGGTTTGTTTTTTTTTTTCTTTCTATGATAAGCTACTTATAGTAAAAATCTATAAAATAAAAGAGTATTTTAAAAGTTTAAAATGACTCAATATAATAGGAATATAACTTCCTGAACCACATTAAATTGTGACAACTTGTTCAAATTTACATTTTCCTCTTCATTTCAGTGGTATGCATCTGCAAAAATGTGTCTCTGAAGACTAGAAATACACCAAATAAACAGATGTGAGAAAGTGTGAGTTTGGCTTGAATAAAGACATATCATAAGAAATATGGGCAAGTTGCCCAGCATTTTTCAGAGCCACCTGGATTCTCCGTTTTCTTTGCAGTATCTAAAGTTTCCATGTCCAGTTAATTCCTTTATGATTTAAATTCATTTTAGTTAGAACATCGGAAATGTGCAATCGGTTTGATGACTTTCCTTTTGTGTCTGTATACTTCTTGAGGCCAAGAATTGCATTAGTCAGCTTTTGTTGTAACAACTCCATAATTTCAATGACACTACATTTTGGATATGCATTTGGATGGTTTGTTACACAGCAAAAGCTAACTCATAGAGTGTAGTTACTATTAACTGTGGTAAGGATGACTTTTAAGTTTCCATTTCAAGGATGAAGACCAGAAGCTTATTTTCTGTAATATTAAATTTGAATCACATGTTATACACCCAAGTAGAAGAAATAACAGGGAAAATATAATACAACAGCCAGGGAGCCTTAAGGGCTACATTTAGGTTAGTGACTCTCCAACTTATTTGTGTGTTTTACTCCAGCTGTGTGAGCATAGAAGAGGAGGAGGCAGAGAGCTAGAATTAAGAAATATCTGTTAGATGTTGAGCTGTTTAATGTTGGCAGAATAAAGTTAATGAAAATCAGTTAGAACAAATAAAAAATCTTAGGATGTTTCAGGATCTTTTGTTGTATCCCTTACTTTTTAAATGTGTTGGTCAAGGAATTATGCTTGGGGCTGTGAGAGATATTAAACAAAAAAGAAAAATAAGGCAAGATAATTTGTGTTTATTTGGGAAAAAAAGATTAACAAGTCTGAAACCAAGTGAAATAGATTAAATGGAAAACTGCACGGAACTAACTATAAGATTAGAGGAAATAAGAGAAAATAAGTGAAAGCCATAAATTAAAACCGCCAGTGAAAATGTGTAAAAATTCATAGGATTTGTGTTGGCAGGGAAGGGGAGAGGGACAAAAGAATTCACAGAAGCATAGACAAAAGAAAGAGATTTAAATTACTAACTGGAATAACAGATTGGTGATGCAGTTAAGCTTGATTATTAGACAGCCTTTGGTGACTCTCGCCAATCACAGTTTCCTAAGAGCAGTGATGTACTGATAAATGTTTAGCAACTTGCTTTCTAAAGGATGGGGGTTGTGGGGGGATGTTGGTTCTCTATAATATTTGCTGTTTTCCAAGGTATGTATACTCCTGCCATGGTTGATTTCAAGCTACCAATGTGGGTCAAGCAGCTTGCAAATTGCCTGAAAATTAAACAACTATCTCTTGCAATCCACTACATGCCAATTCCAACCCATCACTGCTAGCCAGAGTTACAACTAAAGTTGAGATATCTTTATCACTTTGAGTATACCATATCCTGGGATACTGATCCATTTAGATAGATAATTTGGAATGTTATTAGTGTTCATTCACTAATAACAGAAACATTTCTGAAAAAGTGAAAATTATTTAGGCACTCATTTAAATGTGATTGATGTTCTTTTCCTCACTGTTATGAAGCAGCACTCACAGCATTTAGTTCTGTCTTCTGTAGAACAGCAACTCTTTGAGCTCTTCTTATGGATAGGTTCTTGATCCACCTCTGCTGCACCACCTAAAGTGGCCAACAGTTCCATAGAGAGGACTTCATGTTGACCCCAGTGGTCCATCCTTAAATTTATGGAATTCAGTGTCCTGGCAGGTAGTTCATATGGAGAAAAGAAAGAGAATTTGAAGTTAGAGCTGAGTTTGCTTATGTGTTTCCCCTTCTTGGCCTGCCCCCACCATGCCTAGCATCCCGGGGCTCGGGGTTATATGTTGATCCTGCATATTATTGTGTTCTTTGTTTAAAATCAGCAGTTATGTACAGCAACCTTGGCATCTAGAATTTTGTTTGCAATTAGTGGAATCCTCAAAGTTCCCCACCATTTTCTCTAGCATGATTTGTCTTTTCTACCCAAAGGTAAGTCCTTCAATGCTGAGGTGGCCAATAAGACAGCTGCTAATCAGAGTGGCTATTTAAACTAACAAAATTAAATAAAATTAAAAATTCAGAACCTCAGTTGTACTAGCCCCATTTCAACTGTTGAATAGCCACATGTGGCTAGTGGCTACAGTATTGGGCAGTGAGGCTGTAGAAGATTTCCATCATTGCAGAAAATTCTATTTGACAGTGCTGCTCCCAAATCATTCATGAGATATCACAGTGCTTTCAAGCATAACACATCAAGTCAGAAGTCTGAGGGTGGTCAGAGAGGTTTGTGGAATGAGTTGCTACAACAGTGTGTCTTGAGAACACAGGTTCAGAGCCATAACAGAAACTTTCATCAACTTTGAGAAACTTTATTACTTGCATAGAATAAAGATTAGAAAGGCCAATTAATCTCCATGTCACTTACAAGCACAAAGAGTCCAAAAGCGCAGGGGAGGAAGTCCCATCCCGGTCAGTCCCCTGGGGTAGCCAAAACCTGCTCTGGGTCAATTGGATAAATGGCAACTTTACAAGCCCCACTTGGCACCAGAGAAGAGAAACAGGTCTATACTGTTTGAGTGTGGGTTTCATCCACCTCAGGTGGAGGGGACCCTGCCACTGAGAATTCTTGTTCTGATAAACATCTGGTCCTGTTTTTCCCCAGTTTCAGGGTTAAAGTCTGGTGAGGCCTTTTCATTAGACTTAACATTTCCCCAAGGTTGTGGAATGGCATAAAATAGAAAAAGATGTGGGGGCAGTGGAGGGCTACTTACCATGTGTTAGTGACTTTTGGGCTATGGATTCATAAAAGGTATCTGTGATTTCCCAAACAAAGGTGGTATAAGCCTTTTGTCAAAAATCACAGACTCAAATCAGTTATTTTTTAGAGACTCAATATCAATGCTCTCTGGTTACAGTGTGCCTTCTCTACTGTTCCTTGCCTTAGATATCCATAACAACAACAAAAAAATGTCTTCATCATTTACAAGAACTTGTGAGGCAATTGTTTTAAGGGCTTGGTGCATTCACCATTTGCTGAGAAAGAAAATATGAGTCAGAGACATAAAGTAATCATTCTGTGTTGCCCTGTTCTTTAGTTGAAAAGCTAAGGATATGAACCAGACCAATTGAACTTGCAATCCTTTACTTTTATCCTATATGTTTCAATGCCTCATATTCTTAGAATATACCAAGTTTTCTAGGAGAAACTTTCCTTCCGACCACCCATCTCCTTCTAACATAATGAAAAACTTGGCTGGTCTTTGTCCTCCATTTCTGAGGAAGAAAACTTTGAATCTTTGGAATATCCTATGGTAAGGGTTTTTTGTTCTCCTGGGTGGACCCAGGACTATTTGCTAATGAGATAATAGGGAGGGGCTAACCACACCTGCAGCCTCAAGACCAACCATGTAATCAGGAGGCCATATCAGCCCATCTTTCCAACCACTGGGAGGGAAAGGGGTGCTGCAGATTGAGTTCAATCATTTGGACATTGAATCTCTCAATTATGCCGTTGTAATGAGACCCCATATAAACCTGGGACACTTGAAGCTCCAGTGAGTTTCCATGACTGAGAAAATATATCACTGCTGTGCTGGGAGGGTGACGTGTTTCTGACTCGACATGGAGAGGGCACTGAAGCTTGTGTTTGAGACCCTCCCAGACCTTGCCCTGTACATCTCTTCTTTTGACTTCTTTGTATCCTTTTACTAGAATAAAACTATAACTGTAAGTATAGCAGTTTCAGTGAGTTCTGAGAGTTGTTCTAGTGATTTATCAAACCCCAGTTGGTCAAGAGTGCAGGTGGCCTGGGTCTCTCAAACATGGGACTGGTACCTGAAGGACAGTGTCATACAGGATTACCCTGGGACCTAGAGTAGTTCTGGGTAGAGTTAGAAATGAAATGACTGAGGTACTGCAGCATTTGAAGCTGGTGTCAGAAACTGTTGTGAAATTTGTAGATGATTTTAAATACCCCATACAATAACTGTGATGACTAATTTGAAAGCTGAAAACAGAAAAAAAAAATTCTTATTTACGTTTGTAATGAACTATGAAAATTAACTTAATGAATAAAATATTAATGCTCTTAATCATTAATGAAATATATTTTGCCTCTTGAATTGAATGAGAGAGTCTTTTCATTCCTCTTTTCCCTCATTTCACAAAATAATCTTCAGAGTAATCTTCAGAGTCCCAGCCTCAAGTTTGCAAAGCTAAGAATGAAAGGGTAAACAAAATCTTTATAACTGAAATATGCTTAAAAATGAGATATTAATCACTGTAAACTTTCAAATGCTAAGGGCTCTCATTCCATCATGTGGATCACATTGAAGAGGGGCTGGGCTGGTCCTCAGCTGGGTTCCTTTGCTCAGTGCAGCAGAAAAAGGCAGACACACTAAATTAGGCAAGGAAGGAAAAGAGAATTTATTTTCCAGCGGGAGACCAAAGATGTACAATCTCAAATCAGCCTCCCCGAACTGCAGACATTCTAATATTTTATACCATGGGGATGCTAATGGATAATTGGGGTAGAGCTGGACACAGATTCCTTCATTAATAAACACTAAGAGGTTGAACATGGTGAGGTGGGTACCAAACCAGGGTGAGTTAACAAGATTATAATCATTATCAGAGATCAAGATTATGGGATAGGAAAGTACAGAGTAGAGGTCAGTCACAAGGTGTTCCATATGGATATCAAACAAGAGGGTGGAGTGATTAAACAAGAGGGAGAGGCTACGTTTTGCATAACCATAAACAGGGCTTATGGTTGAGAACAACCATCATAATAGCAGGTCTAGGCTAAATCCAGCCAGTTTCAGCAATTTCAGATATTAACCTTTTGCTATTTTTTATAATATAAAAGCATCTATATAATTCTTAATCCTCCGTAACAAAGGTTCAGTACAATGCCTCCATATTAAGCTATACTAGGTTTTTCTAGTACTACAACATTGGTGTCTCCTTTCTCTTACTGATAGAGTGACCAATGCTTCCCACTTTGCTCAGAACTTTCCTGGCTTTAGCACTGAAAATCCTGCTTCTTGAGAAAGACCGTAGTCCTGGGAGAATCGGGATATTTGCCCATCTTACCCTAGAAATTAATACTTAAGTTACTATATATATGTGGGGGGAGAGAAAAGTGCCAGAATGGGAGGAAGAACATAAAGAAAACTGATGACCTAGGAGGAGATCTAAAAAGACAAGTTTTAACTCTGCCCTCACTTGGGTGAAACTGCAAATTGTCACTGCTTGAGTGATGCTTGTGGCTGACTTCTCCACCCACCATGAAGATTAAAAATTGACAGTCTACTGTGTGCTAAAAATGAGAAGTGCTTTCCAGAAATACACATGGTCAATCTATCAGATTAATATTGGAATTATTATTGTAGGCAAAGTGTATACCGGTTACCACATTATCCATAGGTGGCGAGTCTCTTTCATTATATGGAAAGGCATTTGACAGGACTTCTAAGTTTAGCTAGAAAATGTCAACCTTAAAATATTGGTCATCTCCATGGGAACTGACACAATGGACTGTCCTGGCCTGCCTGGATCACGCTGACTACATGACAGTGTTGTCATCCTGTAATTATTTGTTTGCACTATATTTTGACCTCCTGAATAGAATATTTATACTATTTTAAGTAATTTGCAACAGAAAGAAAAAAAAACATTTCTTTCGTAGTCAAACTTCTTTCTCATTTTGTATCTCATTTTCCTTCAGAATATTTCTAATGAAATCTAAGCCTCTTAAAGGGCTTATTTCTTACTACCTTCACAATCTCAATTCCTACTACTCTGCTTCTCCTCCTCTGCCATTTGGTAATATTAGACTCAGTTCAACTGTTGCATTAATTAGGGTGATAAAATAGGGTAATCATAACAAAGAGATGCAAATAAGTGCATATTTCTTCATGTAACAGACCAGCTAGTCAGGGCTAGTTAGGCAGCTGTAATCCATGAGGTCATTCAAGGACTCAAGTTCTCTCCTCCATTTGCTCTGTCTGCCATTCAATGGGCATTGGTCTCTTCTGCACGGTCCAAGTTGAGTTGTGAGTTATCTTTCTTCCAGTCTGCAGAAAGAGGAAAACAAGATGACATCCTTGTCAGCAGTTTATATTTGAACAAGGAAGAAAGCTGCATACATCACTTCTGCTCATGTGGACATCCGTAGCCACAAGGGAGGCTGGGAACCCGTACCAGGCAGCTGGGAAGCCATATTCTCAAGAGAAGAAGAGAGCAGATTTGAGGGTACAACCAGCAGTCTCTCAAAAATTTCTAAACAGACAGACTTAATTACTTTTTTTTCTATACCTTGAACGTAATGATATTATTACACATGTCACATTATAATGTCTAATTCAAATAAGGAACTGAAATTTTTAAAATGAGAGTTGAGTTGTTGATTTTTCTGTTGTTTTTGTTTGTTTGTTTGTACCCTAAATCTTGTGCATGGTAGATAATCACTTCATGTTACTGAATTGATTTCAATGATAGCATTGTTGTGACAGTTAATTAAGAAGAGAGATTATACAAACCTCCATTTAATAGATGGGAGCCCTGAGGCTTTAACAAAATCGAATGACTTTCTTGAAATCTAGTTCATGATGAAACTAGGATTAGAACAAACTTTTTGATTCCCAGTACAATTTTATTAAAACCAAGCAATGCTACATATCTGCTCTGCCTTCGGAATCACTAATTTTAAAAAGCTAAACACTGACCATTTGAATGACATTGTGTTTATTGCATATGTGTGGTTCTTTTTTTTTTTTTTAATGTCAACATTCAAAGATATTCTTCTGCATCCTTATGCATATTGAAAACACGCAAAACCTATTTCTTTCCTTAATACAGTATCATCTTACAATGACCAATTGACTTTTTCCTAGGTGAATATTGCTAACCTCAAACATCGCACGTATTCTTTTTTTTTTTTAAAGAGATACCAAGGACCTCGTACATGGGAAGCAGGCACTCAATCACTGAACTACATCTGTTCCCCTTGATTGTATTAAATTTGAGATTGTTGACATAATGCAAAGCGCAAAGCATGCTGTAGAACTAAAGATTAACTGGCTTGTAACTAATAAAATGAATTTAGTTTAAAAAGCTTAAATATACCGCTTGGTGGTAGGGAGTGTGAAGGTGATGCTAAAATTTAAAAGAAAAAATATGTTGGAAATTCAGTGGTGATTATGATATGAATAGGTTCTAAAGTAGATACACTTCGGTGACATTCTGGCTTCACCATTTAGTAGTTCCCCACAATTTCTGGAAAGTTACTCTTCCTTTTAAAGCCCCAACTGCCACATCAGTAAAATTAAAAGAATTCCATAATACCAGTTTTATAAGATCAGTGATTTAACATACTTCCTGGAATAGTTTAATCAAATAATAAATGATATCTATTATTACTGACTATAATTACAGATCTAAGTGTTCTGTGAGACACGACTGTAACTAATAGAAGATTTTGAAGTAGCTTTATTTAAGTTAGCTAATAGTTTTGAATTGATCAAAAGGAATAATTGTTTATTTCTCTGAATTCCAGGAATTAGCATTCCCATTGGGTTTTCTATTTTTTGCTAACATGCAAAGAAAAATGACATAGTTTTTTAATTAGTTGACCTTATGCTTAAGGCAGTAGAGCAAAGCATGCGAATCCAGCACACTCCAAAGGGAAAATAAGTGATTGTTAGAAGGGGTAATCACAAAGAAATGCAGAAATTGGCAAACACCCTAAAAGTGCTAGAAAACAAATACATATGAGAAAGTTATTTTCAAAAGGGAGAAAAATGAAAACATTTTCATAGCCAAAAGTTAAAGAATAAGATAAACAGAAAAGTGGAGAGAAAATAGTTTACCCTTGTAAACCTCTAAAAGTAAAGCATTTTTATCATCTGCTACTTTCATTACCAATCTAACATCAATCCTTGAGCACCAGGCTCCTTACCAAAATAACAACCTGAAAGAGATTTGCATTTAGACAGAGAACAAGTTCCTTCAGTTGGCTTTGAAATTTATTAAGGGTTGAGTTTATTTATGAAACAAGGTTATTTCTGCAATCAAATAAATAAAATCATGCATCTATTTGTACCACCATAGAATTATAAGAGTTAACACTGTTTAACATGGTCACCATTTTGTAGTTTAAAGTTTAAAGGAAAGCCTTCTGATGGGTTAATTGTGATTATCTCATTATTTTATCTCATATTTTGTACTTAAAAATGTAATATGACACAGAGAAGACTGGCTCCAAAATTAAAAGAGAAGTGCAATTGGGAAGTCCCCATAATTGCTGGTTCATAAAACTCTAATTGCATTATACGTCATTTTAGTCTATCATCTGGAATGTCTCTGTGCTTACATTTTTTTTGCTTTATTTTTATATAGATAAATTCAGGTAAATTTAATTTAGTTTGATGCTAGTTATAATTTTAATTTTTTAGAAACCTCTGTAAAGATAGACATATCTGAACCAGTTTACCCTAAATATAGGTATTCTTATTAAAATGTACTTAAATCTATTAACATTTACTTCTGTCTAGAATAGAAAAATGCTTTAGTAAAAATAAATGTATATTAAGGATAAACTGTCTTGGGCTTTAGTGAAACAATTTGTTTCATTCAAACAAAGGTGATTGTGGTCACAGAAAATCTATTGAAATTGTTTTTAGATGCTTATTTGTATTTTTCTTATATCACTAATACATTTCATCCTTTGCTAATGAGTTATTGCCAAGTTGTTCAAGTACAAATCTTTGAGGCATATTATGAAAAAGGAACTATCAATATTATAAGCATTTGGAAGCAAAGAAATCTGATATTAACAGTCTATTAGTAATTTTTTCAAAGCACTGTAACCCTCAAAAATATTAAGATAGATCTTGAAAATGCTTTAAATAATTTTAAAATTAGTTATCTAAGGCCAAAATAGTCATGCATGACAAATGACCACAAAACCCCGTGGAAGACCATAGTAAGTATTTATTGTTACTCATCTGCAGTTGTAGGTTAGGCAGTGCTACTGACCTCAGCTGGGCCCATTCAACTTTTTGAAGGTTAGCTGGCTGTTGGATGACGTAGGCTGGATTCTGCTATGACAACTGGGGTGGATCAGTTCTGCTCCACATGTCTTTTATTCTGCAGCAGGCTAGCCTCCCAATGTTCTCATAGCAACAACGGCAGAGACATAGAGAGTAAACAGAAATAAACACAGCCATTAAAGTATCAACTGGGAACTAGCATGTCATCAGTTACTAGGCCAGATCAATTCAATACGTATGAAAAATTCCACCTTTTAATTTACAAAGACAAAAAAGTCACATGGCAAAGGGAAGTTAAGGCTTAAAATTTATAGGGTTCCTAATTGGAATGATGGAAATATCTTGGTAATGGATAGTGGTGGTAGCAGCCCAACATTGTGAGTGCTATTAACAGCACTGAAATATATATCTGAATATGATCAAAAAGGAAAATGTTGGATTGTATAAATGGTAAAAGAATAAGATTTTTTACAAAAAACTGTGGACCTACAATATGCAAACAGGGAACCCTAAGTCAAACCATGGACTTTAATTAGTAGTATAATTATAAAAATGTGCTATCATCAATTATAACAAATGCTCCACATCAATGCAAGGTGTTGGTAGTGGGGTGGTGTATGGGAATACTGTATTTTATACATGATTTTTCTGTAAACCCACAATTTCTCTAATAAAGAAGAAATGAAAGGAAAACAAAAAAACAACCTAAATGTCCAACTAGAGGGGCTCAATTAAATGAATTTTAAGATATCCATTCAAAATTAAAAGTCACATGGCAAAGGACATAAATAAAGGGAGGATATCATGACTATTTTTAGATTCTACAATATATTTTTCTTTATTTTTTAAAATAAATTTCTTTTATTGTTTTACTCCTTTTACAACCAAATCAACTATATGCAGGAATAATGCTATAAGAGTTAAATCACCTATTTAGCATCTTTGTCTTTCTGAACTATCAGGCAACAATACATAGTATCTCCCAAACTAAAAAAGAATTTCTACTTTGGCTATTTTGATAAGTTGAGGCATCAGCAAATCAAACTTCAATGACCTATTGATTCCCCAAACAGTTTTATCATTTCACTCAGCATAAGATAGTTGTCCAGTATCATATTAATCATTATTCTGCTTGGAAAGCCATCTTTCCAATTGGAAGAAGAATCACAGACATAACTGATTGATATGTAATTGCCTCCATGGGAATTCATAAAAATTATGAAAATAAGAATGCAAAGTGCAAGCAGGTATTGAAATTTTTTTATGAATCCTTTATTACCCATAATCTCAAAACTAAGAAGAAGTATAATTATCCTACATGACACAGGAAGTTAATTTAGATTAATATTATTTCAATTGTTTACTATTACTTTAAATTCAATCTCTTAAATCTATGCTTTCAAAATGATGCCTGTAATAATTCACAAGTCTTGAACTGGACAGTTTCTGACTCAAGCCTGTTTCTTAAACATAAGCAATGGCTTCTCAAATGCATTACTCAATAAATGACTACATGGTTCCAAAAGTAATTACTGGCCTTACACAGAAGTAATTTTAGATTTTGTCTACATAATATTAATTATTCAGATGAAAAATTGAAAGAAAAATGATATTTCCTACTTGGAAGTTTGCAGAACTTTCAAAATGTAGCAGGTTGGTTGCTGATGCAAGCAGACCTACTAGTACATAGGTTCCATGGGACAGAAAATTTGTCTTTTTCATTACTAGATTGCCAGAGCCTGGAATAGAGCCCACTAGAGTACAGGCTCAATAAATATTGAATATTTTTGAATAAAATATTTGTTGACTGAATGAATGATGTTATTATGTAATTGAATAACACTGTTCCTTGATGACTTGGGAATAATCATTGGAGGATTTTCCACAATCCACACAACTGGAAAATAATAAAACATACTGCAAATGCTATCAGATCCTTCATATATTTCTTGAGGGTGACATGGCTAATCCCAAGATGAAGGTCAGAGCTAAAAAAGACTCCATTTCATTTTCCAGTTTCATATACTTTTGCAGACTTCCTTTTAGATTCATGGCTGTTTGAACTCCTCAAATCAGAATAGTTCCTTACAGTTACTTTGGCAGCCAAAACAGAACATATTGTTAGATTAAAAATCTAAGACTATGTTAAATTCAACCACCTTATACACTCAGGAATTTATAATATTTGAGGGGAATTTTATTTGAAGTAAACCAGGAGCTGCATACCTATTAAATTTGCAGAGGAAAATCCATAAGCAATATAACTTAGAAAAGTAATAATTTTTCCAATATTTAAATTTTTGCTACATTTACGAGAGTCCCCAAGGTCACCAGAAAATCTTGTTGAGCCATTATGTTATTATAAAATCCAGAGTAGGATTCAATATGTGGAAAAACATGAACCCTGGATTTCCTATTACTTAAAAAAGTGGTGTTCTGATTTTTTTAAAAAAGAAACCTTTTAGGTGCATTTTTATTAAAGGTAAATTCATTGCGCTCTGTCTTTTTAATAGTTTTTTTTTACCAAGAATCATTGTAATAAAACATAATGTGTACTGTTTTCTTAGGCAAAATCACTTAGAAAATCATTTAGAATCTCTGGAAAGGAAAGGTAGAAGAAAGGGTTAGGGGAAGGACACATGAGTAAAATCAAATTATTGTAAATTTTCTAGTTTGTAGGTTGAGTAGACAATTCATCAGTATTATTTATGTTCATAGTAGTATTAAGCCTTATAACTTATATATATGCTATACATATTATGCAAGTATCAAATATTATTAATAAATGAAGTTCATTTTCAGAGAATCAAAATGTAGTCAAAATATATTATAAATACCAATTGTTCAAAAACTATTTTCAACTGTAAAAATATCTTGTGAAAGCATATCAGGAGAAAAATTGTTCAGATCTGCATTCTGATGACAAATAAAATCTTAATATTTTTATATGAAATTTTTACACATTGTCTAATCAAGGTATGAATAACAATGGTTCAGGGATAACCTAGAGGGATCAGGGGAGGGTTTTCTATAAGTCACATAAAAAGGAAATGATAAAGATATGCTGTTTATTTATTTTGATTGAAGGCAAATACCCATTTATTTTGTTTGTAGTTAAATTTTAAGGGAATTTAAACTTAGGAATAACATATATTTAAGAATAAACCTTACTTTTTACTTATAATCTTTGTTTCTAAAATGGACTTTAAAAAGTATAGGTATATACATTTTTTTTTCCTGTGTAGGTACAGCATCATACCAAAAAGGAAGTTAAAAGTAATTAGTAGTGTTCAATTTAGGCACTCAACAATTTACAATGGTTACCAAAAATAATAATTATAAATTACAATATATAATTTAATGTAACTTGTAAAATATAATAAGGTGATGTAAACACAAAATATAGTATTAGTGTTGAGACAAAAATAACATGGAATTGGTAAAAATATAGCTGGGTCATACAACACTAGAAAAGAAGCAGTTTTCAGATGTAAGAAACTCAACTTTCTAATGCAAAGAAAATATTGATATTAAATTGTTAACATAAGATATATTTAAAAATTGAAAACAATGTTGACAAGTTACTGTTAGTATACTAAAATTACATTGTATTATGCCAGAAATATCATTGCAAAATATAAATTGTGCATGAGTTCCTCTAAATTGTTTTACATTGTGTTGCAGAGAATTAATTGTCATTTCTCTACCCCTACTCACCCCTTACTCCCCAAGGACTGGTCTTCACTGGTTGCAAAAAAGAACAAACCAACTCGGGTTATTTTAAGGAAAAAAGAAACAGACATTTACAAGTGTATATATAACATGTAGTCAAGAGAATGCATCTGCCTTTACTGTTTAGGCCAACATTATTAAGCAGACTCTGCCCACAGAGTGATGACAATGACTATTGGCAGGTCAGCAGATCCAGGCTTACATTCTCCCAGCTTGGTGAATCCGACAAAAAGTGAAGACATTTACCCAATAATTCCGAAGAAGATCCCAAGCCATTTCCCATTGGCATGTCATCAGTCACATATATATCTCTGAACTAATCACTATGTGAAAGACTTTTACTGACCAGTCCTGAGTTATGAACACATGGTTTAAGATGGGATGATAAATTTTTACAGTTGAAGGTAGCTCTTGTACAATTAGTATTTGTATTTTATTTTGACTACATTTTTGTGTCTCTAAAAATGAACTTTAATTATTAATAATATGTGATACTTGCATAATATGTATAGCATATATATGTTATAACTCAAAAAGAAAATAAAAAATAACCAAAATAAAGGTGAAGAAATTCTAGACATAAAAACAACACATAAAAACATCCATATAGTTCTTACACTTAATACTCAAACATATAATTTTCCCCACACATACAAATTTTAAAATGGCTCCACTTTAACATAATGCACTCACCCCCTCCCTATGTCAAGATACCTAATAAATGGAATCAGCAAAAATGCCTAAGCAGTATGCATTTTCTTTGCATTCAAGGCTAAATACTTAACTACATCAACTTACCTATTACACAAGGTGGGGAAAGCAGACTGCTACAATTAAAATTCTCACTGATAACATGGATAATTACAAATAGTACATAGTGGTCATGATCTAAAACAGATAACATATTCTCCTAATCAATAATTGGAAGTAGTCCTGGTTCTAGCATTGGAGTGGATTGACTTCCATCACTGCTTATTACCTACCCACTTCTGTCTCTTAATCTCTCTCTCTCTCTCTCTCTCTCTCTGTCTCTCTCTCTCTCTCTCTCTCCTCCCATCTCTATCTCTATCCCTCACACACACTGACACACAATCTTTATTCTTCTATCTCCTCGGGCTTCCTCCCTTCTGTTCTTTACACATGATTACATTTATGCAATCTAAAGAAGACTTTGTCACTTCAAACTGCATCTATCTCTGGCAAATATTCTCTTTTATTTTGTACCTTGCTACCAGATCTTGAAAGAACTGTCCCATTCCTAGCCTCCATTTCTCTTACAACCAGTTCTCACCATAATGACTTAAATTGTACATCCCAGACATATCATTATTCCGAGAAAAACACTTAAAAAATCCAAAAAATCCAAAGTTCTTTTTATCAAAAGTTATCCTGTCTACTTTTTCTTCAGTCCTCAATATTGTTAGGACCACCACAGTCCTTCAACATTTCTTTATCATCAGTGCTTCTCTTTCCAAATTTCCCTTCCTAAATGGTAAGCGTTTTCTCCCCTCAGTATCCATTTCCAACACATTTATCTTTCAAGTCTCAGTAAAGTTTAATGTTTGAGAGCTAAGAAAGATTTAGAATAATTTTAACTCAATTTACCAATACATTTGAAAAAATATGCTAATGAATAAATCTAGAAGGTACACTGCTAGCTATTTGATGTTGTCTTGATTACTAGTTCACTGCTGAATCCACAAGGATTGATGGTTCATAGCATATTACATAACCCAAAATTATTTTTAAATAAAAGAGAGTATGCTGAGTAAGCAGAGAAGAGGACTAGAGACTAAATCCTGCAAATCCCTACCTGATGTTGCTATGCCAGATAATAGGCACTCTTCTTATTTGTCATAAGGAAACGCAATTTTTAACAGTTCACATAAGCTGCAGGCCTATGGAGGCATGCTTTAAATAAATATAACCTCAAAATCTACAGCTCTGGGTATAAATAACATTCCTCTGAAACTCTCGATCAAACTTCCAATTGCATGCTGATTACATCACTTGACAGTTCCATAAGACACTTCCAACTCCGTATAATCAAAATCCATTATAGCAAAACCTATATAGGAATTTTTCTCCACTGCTATTAAGTCATATATAAATCCTAACTGTTCAGCTTCAAAAATGTTTCTCAATTCAACATCCTACTTTTCATTACCATCTGATCCAGGCCATCATTACCTCTAGAATATTGCAAGAGCTTTTTATGTATTTCTATTGACATAAGTCTTTCCCCCTTTTTTCAAAGCAAAAACCGTTAATCTTCCAAAATACAGACCTGTACATATGACTGACCATCTCATAACTACCTTTATCAGAACATTCAGAAAATAGAAGTCCTTCATTCAAAAATATTTATCTAGGGCATACCATAACTAGATAATTATATTTACACAGGGGCTACCATAATGGAAATATTGCACCAGGTCTCTGTCACCAGAGAGATTCAGGGAGGACACAATTTACCATGCATCTGCAGGACAAATGTAGTGAGTGCCATGAAAGGATACTAGAGAGTTCTATGCTAGTTCAGGCCAAGGCATATAACAAAGGCCAGAAAGTGAGAGGAAATGTCAGAGAGAACTTCTCAAGGAAAGTAATGCCTAAGTAAGCCTGGATGGATGACTAGGAATTACGCTGGTGTCTGTGGGAAGAAAGTATCCCAGTAAAGGGAGCAGCAGTTGAAAAGGTCCAGAATTAAGAGAGTAAAACGATCATTTGAGGAACTGGAAGGAATTTGGGAATCAGGGAATGAAATATAAGTGGATTCACAGAGGATGAGGCTAGAGAATTAAAGAGGGCAGGTTATGATAGGACACTTAAACACACTATAATAGGATTTGGGGGAGTGTCTTTTCAAAACATGTACCCTATTATACTCCATACTATTGTCTTTCCTCCAACATTATAAGCATCAGAAAATCTGATGTATTTGAAATAATCCTGAACACTTCACACTAAGATAATGAATGCCTGCCTCAAAGGATGGTTGTGGATTACTTGGGTTAACACATATAATCTGTTTAGGGCAGTTCCTGGTACAATATTAGTGAAACAAATTCCACTAATATTGTTATATCAGAAGTCTGCCTTATGTTTCTCCATTTCCATACCTTTGACCTCGTTGGTTCATTTGGCAGGAATTCTTTTCTTCTCATACCTAAAGTCTCCTCTGAGAATACTTTCCATATTTTCCAAAACCCCTAGCTAATTGGTGGCCCCTATTATATGTACATATCACTTAAACCAGATTACCTTGAGTTTAAATTATTTGTACATGTATCTTCCCACCTGTAAGACCGTCGACCTCCTGTAGATCTTTTCACCTTTGTTCTCCATGGTATCTAGCCTAATACTGTGTTAATGTGAATACACGTTTCCCTTTTTAAATTTTTGACTAAATCCAGATACCCAAGGTAAAACGAATAAGAAATTCAAAAGCATCACTTACACACATATATATTCATGCACATGTATCAGTCAAAATCAATGAAGAAAATGTTCTATCTCATTTTGGTCCCTGTTTATAAACGTCTGATTCTGAAAGGTTCAGTCAAAAGTTACATGTGTATGGCCTATAATCAAATGATTAACTCTTCAGATCCACAATGAAAACTTGATGTAGAAGAAACATTATTAAAGATTAAAGGATCAAAAGCGCTTCTGGAAATACAATTCAAATCAAATTAATTAGTTTCAACAGATAAGTAGATCCAAGGGGTGCTCAGGATCTTTCTTCACTACACTTATTTCAATTAACTGCTGTCTTAGCATTAAAATTGGACTTTAGTTCAATAAAGTGTATATTTTGAAAAATATCAATTGCCATTTCTTTATAAATTGTAAATGCCATTTCATTAATTCAAACTACTCCCTAAATATTTAATAAACACTTACATACTGCTGTTCATGTGATAAGCACTGACCTAAGCACCTTAGATGAATAATTTCATTTCACCCTCAAAACATCACTTCCACTATTATTACTATTTTACAGGTGAAGAAATTGGACCACAGGGAAGTTAAGCAACTTGCTGAAGCTCAGACTACCAGTAAAATACAGAGCCAAGATCCTGATCCAGACAGTTTGGTTCTAGGGTACAAACTCAAAAGATGCTGTGCTATGCTGCTTCTGATGTTTAAGGATATATTTAACATAGAAAATAGGGGGGGAATCCAGAACAAGATAATGAAAATGCCCACATTAACAAAATTTATTTCAACTGGAATATGCCATTAATATGTAAACATTTACATCATTTGAGGTTAGAACTGCTGTCTTGCTATATATCAGAAATCTGTCATTTGATTTGATTCTGATAAATTAGATATTGCTTTGACACTTGGTTATAAGGTTATAAACAATTTTGTTATATCATTATAAATGTTGATTTTTTTGTTACCTCCTACCATAGACTGTTGCAACTTTAAGGACTAGATGTTACCCTTAAAACTGTGTTAATGGTCACCATAATGTATTAAAGACATTATGCAGATAAAGCTCTTTTTCTTGGCACATGATAGTTTATATGAATTGGTATGTTCATGAGTTTATTTTCTATGTCACTGAAAACAACTGAAGTATTAACATGTGTGTACATATTGTGAGCATATTTAAGCCAAACTCTCTTAACATTATTTGCCTGATAAGACAAATCCTTCCCACTCACAATTTCCAAAACCAAACCATATGTATTTACTTGAAAATGATAAATTATAGAATCAATACTTTCATCTCTTTGTTTCTTATCATCCTTTTCTTTCATTCTTTTTTGTTTTTGTTTTTGTTTTTTTCTCTGCTTGCTTGCCTGCTTTTATATTTCTTTTTAAGTTCTGGTCTTTTAACACTTTCATATGTACACATCAAAGAAGGTTAGCATTAAAAGTAATGGCTCCTAAATCAAGACAGAGTTGAAAATGACTTCCAATCTATAGCACACAAAGTTCTAGTTGCCTTTTCTTATTATTAGTTCATGCACATGACTAGAAGAGAAAGAGAAAAAAAGTTTTGCATGTGTTTCTATATGACTCATAAGACGCTATTTAAGAGTTAGAATATCAAAGTGATGAGAGGGAGAAGTACAACGGGTAAGGAAGAAAAATAGTACATAAGAAAGAGATAAGAAAAAAACTGTTTATCAAAAACATGTTATAGGCTCTTTGAAAAAGTCCTTATGCTTTTAAGCACTCAAATGTGCTTAAAATAAAAGCTATAAAATAAAAGCATTTCTACACTGGCTCTGCACATTAGCCAGTCAGCCAATTGATGTCTAGTATTTCTCAGTCCTAATAATGGATGATTGTTGAGAACTCAACTGCATTATAGTGCATTGATGTGATTATATCAAGATGGTTGGAAAAGTTACCATTCTGGATCAACAGAAAAGCCGGCTTAAAAATCTGTTTGGCAGTTACAATTTCAGAAAAGAGAAAATTAATTATATAAAATTCATGGGGGGCTGATGTAGCTCAGTGGTTGAGCGTCTGCTTCCCATATACAAGGTCCTGGGTTCAATCCTCAGTACCTCTTAAAAAATTTTAAAAATAAAAAAATATTTCATATTAAATGGTGCTGAGACACTGATGTTCCAAAGAACATCCCGTACTAGGGGAATCTGCTGCAATTGTCACTTAAAAATATATATTGCACTCTTATTTTTTCAAAGCTAATATTTACAGTGATTTATTAATTCTATTATTCTTTTGAATTTTTAAAGGGTTTAAAAATTATGACAATTATTATTCTCTCAAAAGCTGTCTTTGAAAAAACATTGAGTACTTTCATCATAGGATATTTTAGTGCCCTCTAGTGTGCAAATATTAACAGTAGCATTTCATTTGCTAAACTATGTAATTGTTTTATAAACACAAAGTTTTTAAAATGGCAACTTTGGACCAGTAAGAATTAGGTAAAAGAAATTCAGCTTGGTATGAAAATTAGAGCCAGATGTCAGGTCAATCCAAATATAAAAACCATCAAAATCCAACTTTTTTCCTATTTTTGTTCTGTTCAGAGTAAACAGCTCCTCCACTTCTCTTTGAATGCCAGGCAGGATGTCTTCATTTACATAAATCTATCTCCTGATTTCAGAGTTTAAGGCAAGCTAGACTATATTTGCCACCCATTTTAAAAGTGTGAGTTCCACGTACTCTTCTGGGTGCGTGTGTGAAAAAGTCCATGTATATTATTAAATATTGTCTTCTCTGAGTTGCCTAGCCTCTAGACACACTGAAACAGGTGATTTGTAATTAAAGCAATTGGTTAGTGCCAAGTAAAAGAAATCTAATCTAAAGCCTCCTGCCACTCCCATAGAGAGATTTTTTAAAAAGATTTATTTATTTATTTTAATCCCCCCTTCCCCCCGCCTCCCAGATGGTTCCCTGGTCTGTCTGCTTGCCTTCTCTAGGAGGCACAGGGAACCAAACCTGGGACCTCCCATGTGGGAGACTGGGGCCCAACTGCTTGAGTCACATCCACTCCAAAGAGATTGTTTTTAAAACAAGGATAAGATGTTAAAGAGATGCAGGAACTCAAAAGAAATTCAGGGTCTGTAAAGGATCAACAGAAGGGATTTGAGCCAATAGGGGAAAAAAAAAAGTTTAAGCTAAGTTTAGAAAATAATTTTTGGGTAGAATTTTTTAACTTAACTTCAAATCCAGTGATAGATTCCAATTAATAACATTAAGATGAAAGTTATCCTTTATCTACCAATGGCCAATATCAACCAACATTCTTTCTTCATTGAAATAGTGGAACATATTTCCCAGCATTGTTTTGATTTTCTATGGTGAATCTGTTACTTCTACAATTGAATGCATTCTGATAGAGGCTATGGCACAGGTCATCCTATAATTTCATCTCTGAATGCTTCTCAGAACTGATACATCAATGTCTTTGTTTTTCTTTTTCTGAAAAGTAAACAACAAATTTGAGTAATTTCAAATTGCTTTGTGGTTTTCCATACCAGAAAAGTTCAAGATCAAGAACCATTCTTGAATATTCAGGGGAACACCCAAAATGCCAGGTAATGATATTATATTTGGCAATAAAATGATATTTTATTTGGCTCTATTCTTAATGTGACCCAAATTGCATGAACAATGATCTCTGTAAAAATCAGAGAATTATTTTGCTTTTCTATTTTGGCAAGTCTCCTACATGTTTCATATGTGTAGCTTTGGGATGAAGTCATCAAGTTTAGAGTATTGTAGCAAATGGAAGAAAACTTAAACATTTCCACCCATTTTAAGATTTAAATGCAACTTGCATCTATATTTAAATATTTTAAGATAATATATTAATAAGCATGTTATTCAGCCAGCTTTCTAATTATCCTGAGTCAAATAACATATTTAATACTTAGTATACATTTTATAATACTACAGTCAGTCTGGTTTTCCTAATTTGTACAAAAATTCATACAAATGGTTGCAGTAGTAGAAAGTGACTTAAACATCCTAGTTATTTTACTCAATAGCTTGGACAAGTGAGGAATTACAAATATACTCACTCACAATTAATATTAGCAATGTTAGCATGAGTATCAACTTTCATGAATTCCCTGGGGCAATAGTTTTCACATACTCTTACATTTGTTTACATATACCATTTCCCTTACTTCCAGATATATGGGCATATGTGAAATATGGACAGCCATGAATGCAACCATTCTTTATATACCCTAAGCATAAAAGAGGAGGGATTTATGTTTTTTTAGTATCTACCATGCACCAGGAACTACTGTGCTAGGTGCTTTGGCACTCTTAATCTCTTTTATTCCTCACAATAGTCATTTGACATGGACAACATTACTTTTATTTTAAAGATGAAAAAGGTTCAGAAAAATAAACAATAATATCTCTCACGTATTGTGTTCTTTCTACATGACACACTTTCTAAAATTTCTAAGAATTCTAAAATCACTTCACATACAGTTAAATTAA
>JAQZBX010000682.1:0-35652 GCA_029593785.1 Cabassous unicinctus | reverse complement strand
AACTCGATGGTATCAGCATAGTTTTCTTCACCCCCATGCCCAAGAAAAAGAGGAAAGCATATCTTTTCTGTGTTTTTCTAAAGGCATTTTGAGGGCAGACACCAAATTGAGAGCTAAAGTTTGTGGAGACCAAGCCTGAAACAAGAATCTTTTATGCAGTGCCGACTACTAGGTGAGATAAGCCGCCCCAGCTGCTATCTGGGGCAGGAACTCTCAGAAGCTGGGCCCCTTCTCCCTGGGATTGTATAAATACTGAACACTTAACCAGCACCACAGTGTCTCTCCTCTCTGACGTTAAGTGGGACCTGTGGAGCTGCCATCCACATATGCCTATATTAGTCTGTTATGAAAAAATGATACAACCTAATTTATTCTTCAAGAAAACAATTTTATGAAATTTATTCAATATCTATTTATATTTATAAATGACCAGCCATTAAATGGAATAAAACACTGTTTGTATTATGCTGTATTTTAAACTTGTTGTCTATATCTTGTTCTTCATGCCTATCCAAGGCATTCAAGTAAACTCAATCAGGCTTTTCTCTACCAGCTGATGGATACAGATAATATTTTTGAGAGTCAGAGCCAAAATGAACCCTGGTTTTAAATTACACTGAATGATGTAAGTCTCAGATCTTAGTAATGGGAAATAATGATATTCAGTGGACTAACTAGATGGATAGAGACATCGAGTGATAGAAAAAAAATATTTTGATGTCTTAGATAATGGTTTATTTTTCCATGTAACAAAAACTCTAGATGTAAGCATTCCAGGGATTATACAGCTGTTCAAGAATATCAAAAAGGATCATGTTCTTGCCATCTTTTTGTTACATGATCTTTATTGTATGGCTTTTGTCCTCAAGTTTCAAGGATGGCTGCATACCTAGAGGCATCATGACTAAATTCTTGGCAAGAAGAAGAGGGAAGGTCAATGGGCAAAAATGAAAATTTCTTCCAGACAGGCTTTGCCTTTTTCTATAGGAAGAGTTGTCCTCCCCATGAACTTTCACTTATATTTCATTAATTTGATGAGTTTGATGTATATAATATCCAACCGCTAGGTACAAGAAAAATTCAAATCAAGGTTGTTGTTTGTATGTTTGTTTTATAACATCTTCAGCCTTGTTGTCTTCATTCATTGCAAGCAGTGAAGAAGGGTTGAACATCAAGATCTCATTGGTCAAATTACAAACTATAAATTCAAGGGCCAAACTACACAAACACATACACACACATACATACATGTTTTCAGGTGCTGAGATTTGAGTTAAGCATTATCAATGAATTCTATAATGTTCCTCTTTTATTCTTTCTAATTATTTCCTTCTATCATTTTACTGTACCCCCACCTCTTACTTTTCCACAGGCAATTGTTACAGCTTGTTTAATATGTGTACCTCTTAGTTTGCATGTTTTCTTATAAAATATGCAATTTTGTTTTACCTATATAAAATTTATAAACATGATATGTGTGTATATATATATATATATATATATATATATATATATATATATAATCCTGCATAGTACTCTTTACAGAAAAGCACTATGTTTTTAGATTAACTTTACTTACAGTATACAATTATAAATGTAAATATAGAAAAAATCTTAAATATTTGAGGATATGGAATATTAAATTTCAATTATTTATTCAATACCTACTATGTTCTTGAAACTGTTTTATGGGCTAAAAAATACATCAATGAACAACAATTGGGATTTAATAACACTGTTCTCTGGGCCTTACAGCCTAGTGAGGGAGATAGGAGAAAAGTAAATTATTAAGTTATATAGTACGCTAGATTGTGATGAGTACCTGGGGAACAATATAAAGCCATAATTAAAGATAGGAAGAGTGGGGTCAGGGATCAGGCGAACAATAAGATGCAGTTTTAGATAAGGGTGAAGGAAGCCAGGGAAGACATCACTGAGAAGGTAACATGTGAGCAAAGTGGGAAATGTGGTTACAAATTGAGCTGATATTTGGGGAAGAGGATTACAGAAAGAGGAACAGTATACTAAGTACACAAGCCTTCTAGAAGGAGTATGATCAGTCTGTTCAAAGAACAGCAAGGAAGTCAGTATGACTGTAGCAGAGGAAGCTAGAAGGAGAGGCCCAGGAGGAGGGATAAAAGAGAAACCAAGGGAACAAATCATGGTAAGCCTGGTAAGTCAACATGAACACTTTGACTTTCACTGTGAAGCTCTTAGAGGGTTTTGAACTGAAGAATGAAATGATAAGGCTAATGTTTTTTTCATATAATAAGTTTAATAAAATAAAATTGAAATAAATTTAATTTTTTTCATATAAAAAACTTTATTTTTAAAGATATTTTAGATTACAGAAAAGTTACTTCAAAAGTATAGGGGATTCTCATATACCCCATTTCCTCCCTTTCTCACATTTTCCCTTATTAACAACTTCTTATATTAATCTGGTACATTTGATACAATTGATGAACAAATATTCAAGTGTTGTTACTCACCAAGGTCTATAGTTTACATTATGGTTTCTATTTTGCATTGCATAATTTTATAGGTTTTGACAAAATATATAATAGCCTGTACCTGTCATTGCAAAATCATGCATAACAATTCCAAAACCCTAAAAATGCCTTTTCCACCTATTCTTCCTTTCCCCTCCCCTCAGAACCTCTGGTAACCATTGTCTTTATATCAATGTTACAAGTTCTTCCCTTACTACAATAGTAATGTCTACTTTGGTCCATGGTTGTATTCCCCCCTTTTTCTTTGTTCATTCCTCAATCTTGAGGATTTTGGGATGGTGATGCGCACTTTGATTCAGATTGAGAGGGGGCTTGGATCTTATGCGGCAGATGGAAGGAACTGTTTTGCTTGTAGTTGCAGATACTCTTTGTTTTGGGGGATGGTAGTTGCCCATCATCATCATTTGTTTTAAACAAATCAATTTTATTGATAAATATTAATAAAGCATACAATTTATCCAAAATGTACAATCAATGGGATTTGGTATAATCACATAGTTGTGTGTTCATCACTTCAATCATTACTAAAGCATTTTCATTATTTCAATAATAATAATAACAAACAAAAAACAGACAAATGAGAATTCCTCACCTCTCAATCTCTCTGTTTCCCTGCTGTACAAAGTTGCTATTTCTGGCTATTCTTGCACAATTATTTATTTGCTTATTAAGCAGTTTTATTGAGATATAGTCACATACCATATGATGTATCCAAAGTGTATAAGCAATGACTTCTTTTTTAGATGTTAAAAAGTCCTGTATTGTAAAATTGTAAAATAAACAGACAAATAGATTGAAAGAAATTACAAATTTTAAGAGAGTGCAAGGCCAGGTTAGATTTTTTATAATCAATTATAAAAAATTGATAGCATAGGAACAAACGTCTATAAAAGTAAATAATAATTCAAATATAAAAGAAATTAATTATAACATAATTTTAATTTTTATATTACAGCTTTAACTATTGGACATAATAATCTCTAAGAATGAAATAAATTTTTGGTTTAGTTATTTAATTTCTATTTAGGCTATAATTTTTCTAGATAATCAAATTCCTATTTGAGAATTCTTTACATATTATTGGAATGAATTACAGCAGATAATTTGCCAACTCATAATTTTTTGAGGCAGAAAAACTCAAAAACTTGTTCAACAGTAGTCATGCTCAATCATTATTGATCCAGATAGATTATTTTAATTAAAAAGTATGAATAAAAAAGGGTTAAAGAAAAATGAAGTATCCAAAAATATCTCTCTTCTCCAGCCCTCCTCAATTAAAAGCAAGTGTTTATTTTGTATGAAAAAATTAAAGAATACTGATCACAGGAACAATTTACCAGTTGCACTGATTAATTATTGTTCATATACTATAATGTTGTTATTTTACATTTATCTGGTATACACCAGCTCTTTTTTGGTTCCTATTTGCATGGAATACCTGTTTCTAACCTTTCACATTTAACCTGGTTGTGTCCTTACGTCTGAGGTAAGACAACAAATAGTTGGCTCATATTTTTTTATCCATTCTCTCAGTCTATGTCTTTTGATTGGGGAGTTCAAGCCATTAACATTCAGTGTTATTACTGTAAAGGCATTACTTACATCATCCACTTTATCCTTCTGCTCTCTATTGTCATATCATTCTATTGTTTGTCTTCTTATCCTTTAGTTTACCCTTCCTAAAAATCTTCATTTCTAAACTCTTCTCTAAATCTCTTGCCCTTATTTTTATTTTCAGACTGCAGCAACCCCTTTAGTATCGCTTGAAAATTCGGTCTTTTGGTAACACATTCTGTCAGTTTTTGTTTGTTTGTGAAGACTTTGAACTCACCTTCATTGTTGAAGGACATCTTTGCCAGATGCAGACTTCTTGGCTGGCAGTTTTTCTCTTTCAATACCTTAAATACATCATACCACTTTCTTCTCTCCTCCATGGTTTCTGATATCAGCACTTAATCTTATCAAATTTCCCTTGTAGTGATGCCTTGCTTTTCTCTTGCTGCTTTCAGAATCATCTCTTTATCTCTGATATTTGTCATTCTGAATAGTAGGTGTCTCGGGGTAGGTCAATTTGTTTTTATTCTGTTTTTGGTGCATTGTCCTTCTTGAATATTGGTATTTATGTCCTTCATAAGGTTTGGAAAGTTTTCAGTCATTATTTCCTCAAATAGTCTTTCTGCCCCTTTTCCATTCTCTTCTCCTTGTGGGACACCAATAATGCGAATGTTTGTGCATTTTGCATTGTCATTTAATTCTCTGAGACTCTGTTCCATTTTTTTCCCATTTTCTTCTCTTTCTGTTCTCCTGTCTTTTCCAGCTCAGGTGTTCTGTCTTTGAAATCACTAATTCTGTTTTCAAGCAATTCAAATCTGCACATAGGTGCTTCTAATGTATTTTTAATCTCATCCATCATGTCTTTTGTTCCCATAAAGTCTGTTACTTTTCTTTGCAGGCTTTCAAATTGTTCTTTGTGCTTTCCCATGTCTTCTTAATATCCTTTATTTCTTTAATCATATTTTCTTTAAATTCTTTAAAGTGATTTAGGAGAGTTATGTGATTATCACTGATTAATTGTCTTAAATCCTGTAACTCTTCAGGATATGTAGTTTTTTCTTTTGACTGTGCCATCTCTTCCTGTTTCTTGTATAGCTTGTAATTTTTCACTGATGTCTAGGCATCTGAATATGTTGGTGAATTTACTCTGATGGTTAATTTCTCTCTCTTGCCTTTTCACAGCTCTTCTTTGATATTTGGTTCAACATATTCTCACTCTTTAAAATCGCCCAACTTAAGTTTTCAAAATTGGGCCAGGGACTCACTAGTGGGGCACAGATTTTTCCCCAGGGCTTGGATACAGAAAGCACCGAGAAGTTTTTGTCCATGTAATTTCCAGACTGACCAGCAGATGGCGATAGTGCATCTTTCCACGGAGTTGTTTCAGTCTTCCTGTGTTGAATCTCCAGAGTGGACTCTGCTGGTCAAATTCACTGAAGAAAAGCACCCCAACTTCCCCTCCCTTTTCCCTTGAAACAGCTGACAGGGAGGGGAGGAAGATGTCTCTTCCCCTGTCAGTTGGCTGCAGTGAATCAGCTGTTTTACTCCAGGTTAATATCTTGGGGGTGGGGGAGGGTAGCCCTTCTCAGCCACCACGGGGGCTCGGTAACTCAGGTTTGTGGTTCCCACTTCTTCATCTCTCTGTCCCTCACCCTCCTGAGAGTTGTAGCACTGACCTGGTCTGCTGACCCCCAAAGCAGCTCCCTTGGACAACTTTTGGCTCTTTCTCTATTGTTTTTGTGAGAGCATTCAGCTCTGTTAGTCCATCACCACCTTCCCACAATCCCATCATCATCATTTTGTTAGTTGTCTTGGGTGAGTCTGTCTGGATAAACTGGAGCATAGGTGTTGGGTACAACTCTGCTGAGATTCAGGGATCAACCAGCACATGAACAAAATGAAGATTGAAGTCCCTGGGACATATATTTAATGGGTTTTGTGCTATTTATAGGTTCAAATAAAAGGGGTAGAAGAATCCTGTGTAAAGAAATTATAAATGAATCTAGCTCTATTACACTGGGGAAATAGGTTATTATATATTCCAAGGTAAAGCCCTCCAATGGGGTGTGGATATCATGGGGTAGTGTGGATAAGGCTACTATTTTAACAGGGTAAATCTATTGCCATGTTAAGAACAAGGAACAGATTAAAGGTGGGTAACAGCAGAAATAGAGCAGTCCATTGAGAAGTTATGAAAATAATGAGAAGAACTGATGGTTACTTGGGAGAGAGTGGTAGTAGAGAAGTGGTGAAAATTGATTAAATTGTAGATATGTTTCAAAAAGTAGAGCAAGCCAGAGTTTATTGGTAAACATGTCGGTCAGGAAGAGAGACACCTATTGCTACCTCCAGGGTTGGAGTCTCACCATGTTGAGGCTGGCAAGAGCATAACAATGCTTGCCACCAAGAACTCAGTCCTCAGGAGTGCACCCTCTCCACAGTTTGCAGGTATCTGGGTTGCCAACAGAAGCACAACTTGCATAGCACTGGATGGAACAATCTTTTATTCATGTAGAGAAGAGACAGTGTAAAGTCAACTTTATAAGTGGACTTTGATTCTCCATAGCCAGTGGGTCTCAATCCCTGGCTGACACAGGGAGATGGTCTCCAAGCACCAACCCTCTCTTGTGTGTGTATGCCCTAGAGGAGGAATCCTGCTTCCTCCCCACCAGAGTTGGATGCCAGAAAACATGCCCACTTTAATCAGACTGTCTCCAGTGAATATTTACATATGCTCAGGACAATAGAAGAAGGAAGGTACCCACCATCCCCTTATCTACTGGAGGATTGTGTGTTATCTCATCAGACAGACACATCTGGTCCTAAGCACAATGTGGGTTCCAGGCCAAGCTAGGACTCTCCCCTATCACAAAATACACATGGGATATGAAAATAAAGAGGTATCAAAAATGACTCCAAGTTTTTTGGTCTGAGCCAAAAAAAATGTAGTTGCCATTTATAGAGATGAAAAAGTTTGTGATAATATCTGGAGGTTATTTTGGACATATTAGATTTGATATGCTTAGTTGAAAGCCAAGTGGCTTTCAACTAAGGTCAGGTACTTTATATATATATATATATATATATATATAATAATTTTTTTTTAAGAGATACCTTGATTACAAAAATGTTACACAAAAAAATATAGGGATTCCCATATGCCCCACTCCCCACACCTCCCAGACCCTCCCACATAAACATCCATCAGTAGTGTGGCACATTCATTGCAATTGATAAACACATCCTGGGACTTTGCCATTAAAAACCTTTTTTTTTTAATACAATTTTATTTTTTATTTTTATCTTCCCTTCCTCCCCTCCCCCCAATGGCTCCCTCATCTGTCTGCTCGTTGTCTGCCCATTTTCTTTAAGAGGCACCAGGAACCGAACCTGGGACCTCCCATTTGGGAGGCAGGTACCCAATTGCTTGAACCACATCTGCTTCCCAGGTCAGGTATTCTTATCTCTGTAATATAAGGCTAGGATCTCAGAGTGCTGAGACCTTAGTGTGAATAATATCTTAATGCTATTTTAGAATAAAACTAAAATAAGCTCACATTTTTTTTCAATAAAATCCTTGCCAATTAACTGTTAGTTTTTGACATTCCAAATATTTTACTATTTACTTTCTAAAAAATAAATTATTAGTAAATGAATGGTGTGACAAGAAGCAAGGGCTCTCTCAGTCTTTGGCCAAGAATTTTACCTAAATAAATATATGAGAATTTTGCATGCAAAAAGGCAGAGTCAGGAAAATTAACATTTCTCAAATAGTGACACTGTTCTCCAGTGCAAATAAGTGAATAATGTGATAATGAGGAGAAAATTTATCCCTTCAGGTATGCCACCAAAAATATGATATTAGTATTTTAGTAAAGGAGCCACAAACACATTTAAAAAATTGAAAATTGAAACTACACCAACTAGAGAAAGTCACTCTGTATTACTAGCTAGGGCTTTTATCTCAAAGCCAGGAAGAATGTTTTCCTCTTAAGCTAAAGGCAGTCCTAATAATTTGTTCCTATTCATCTGTATCTTATGACTCAATCATAAGAGAATAAAGAAGTAAAAATATGTTAAATGTTAGTCAAATTCTTTTAAGCTAAATTTCAGTTCTAGAGTTGATAAAAGTTAGAAGAAGGAGCAGTAATAGCTCAGTGGTTGAGCACCTGTTTCCCATGTACAAGGTCCTGGGTTCAATCCCCAGTACTCCCTGAAAAAAAAAGAAGAATTTCCAAATGGAGAAGAGTCTGCTGATTCACTAAGGTTCACTGCATACATGAAAGGAAAGAGGAAACACTGCACAAAAGATAAGGAGGGAAGTGGATGTACCTCAAGCAGTTGGGCACTCACCTACCACATGGGAAGTCCCGGGTTAGATCCCTGGTGCCTCATAAAGAAGACGAGCAAGAGCTGACATGAGGGGCTGGTGTGGCAAGCTGATGCAATGAGATAACACAATGAGATGACACAATGAGGAGACACAAGGAGGGGACACAAAAGAGAGGCACAACAAACAGGGAGCGGATGTGGCTCAAGTGATTGGGCACCTCCCTCCTACATGGGAGGTCCTGGATTTGGTTCCGGTGCCTCCTAAAAAGACGAGCAGACACAGAGATCACACAGCAAATAGACACAGAAAGCAGACAGTGAGCACAAACAACGAGGAGTGGGGAGAAATAAATAAATAAAATAAATCTTAAAAAAAAAAAAAGACAAGGAACACAGTAAGGATATTAGCAATGGTAATGGTCTCTAAATTGTGAACTATTTTATAATCACTTTACTCCTTCCATTAAGGCACTTATTCAGTCTTAGGGGAATACAGCAGAATTGCCAGTGGAGCCCCCATACACAAATGAGTTCCAGCCTTTTAATTCTTTCTTTTTTCAAACTCTACAGTAGAATCATCACGTGGTTGCCTAATTGTATGCCTCAGGGGACCATTTACCCCAGACTTCTATATTAAGGGACTGAGATAGGCAGCTTTAAGAAAAATGCCACTTATTCTTAGATGTTGTACAGTGTGCCCAATGGTTACAAAACATAAAATTTTTTTTAAAAATCTTGAGAAGACCCCAATTCACCATTATCTTCCTCTTCTCAGAAAAGCTATTCTTATGTTTCAACTATGATGTCCCCAATGAGGAACAGAGAATAAGAGAATCATGTTGATGAGTGGATGTTGGGCAAAGTTTCAGTTCACAAGTAATTAAGTGACTTGCTATCTCTCCCCCATTTCTCAGCCTCACATGTAAATATGGATGAATTTTTATACGACATACATTCAGGTTAGCTCACAAAATGTTAAAAATGTACAGTGAAGCCTTGCTTGTCTAAGGTATCCTATATGGCATATCAATTATAAAACAACCACAGGGAGCAGATGTGGCTGAAGCAGTTAAGTGCCTGCTTCCCACATGGGAGGTCCCAGGTTCAGTTTCAGTACCTTCTAAAAACAAAACAAAAAACAAACAACAAGCAAACAAATGGAAAAACAAACTCAAGGAAGCTGATGTGGCTTAGTGGTTGAGCTCAGTGATTGAGCGCCAGCTTCCCACGTACGAGATCCCGGGTTCAACCCCCAGTCCCTGTACCTCAAAAAAAATAATAGTAAAATAAAATAAAATGTCAATGTATGTGATATAGGCTATGCTCAAGGTTGGGCATGCAAAGAATAAGAGAGAACCCCAGCTACTGAGCAAACATTTATAAAATTTCAAATGAAATCCAGATTTATTATTTTTTAAATATTATCTTTGTCATAAATTGAGATAGAGCAGGACTGTAACCTTCTTTTAAGGACTCAAGGTCCTTAAACAACTGGCCCCAAAACAGCCTTATCTTTCGCTGTTTCCTTCACTTGCACTTACTGTCTTGCCATCTCGCCCATACATGTACTCTACAACTCCCTTAACTCATGTTTGAATTGCAGCTTTCATCCTTAAATATCCTCTTCCTTGTCTAAAAACAACTTTCTTATATTATTAAAACCCTACTCAAATAATACATACTTTGGGGGAAAATGCCCGATTCCAACGGGAAAAGTTAATGGCACTGTTTAAGTTACCCACTTATTCATTTTTCTGTATGTTGTATCATAATTATCTATTTATAGTCTGACTTTTCCAAAACATTGTGAGTGATTTGGTTTCAGGGCACATCTTTTTCATCTTTGAAAGCACAGTGCCCGCCAAAGGGTGATCTATTTGAATGAATGAACAAATCAATCAATTAACAGTGTCTGCAATATTGCTACATTGCTAGAGTCCTTGAGGTTAAAGATAATATCAGTTTTGCTTGTGTGTTTATTGTCTGAGCACCAATTCTGTGCCATAACATCGATATCTTAATGTATGATCAAAATACTTAAAACATTTTTTTTACCTTCATATGAATTGCTTAGGCCGTGTCTAAATTATATGTTTATTTTTCTTTTCTCACTCCAAAGGCACACATATAATTTATGATATCTTAACTTCAATTTTTTATAGTCTGTGGCTATTTCTTATATTTTTGTCTAATAATTACCTTACAAAAATAACTAATCATACCAGCCTATAAATCCTAAAGGATCCTAATAAAAATTCATGGAATGAGAGATAAAAAACAGTATAGAAGTTGAGGTAAAAACTAATATTTTTGGTTTAGAAAGTGTTGCATTTCTGTTTTGAATAAATGGAAATTGTCCAATCATCTAAAAGGAAGAATGTATTTTATAAAAGCTAGCAATGAGAACAAAATGAAATTCCCCAAAATAAAGAGACTGTTTCAATCAATAACTGAAATTGGGTTCTTCCAAAAAATCTCTTGCTTCTAGAATACCTTGCCTAGACTTTGTACTAAGCAAAACAGAAATTATTCCTTAAATTCTATTACTGAGGACAACGAAGAAATAACAATCAGTTAGTTTCAAACAGATATTTTTAAGTTTTGTCATCAAGAAAGAAAAGTTGAGTTTCTTTAAACACTGAAGCTAATTCCATAAGTAGCCTCTTTGGCTAAGACAGGTTATAAACATGTCTTTTTAGTGAGAACTCTACCTTTATTTCTCATATCTTTCTGACCACAAGAAAATAGATTGTTGTAACATAATATGCTACAATGGTAACTGAAGCTTTCCTTCCATGTGAGGACATTCTAAACTTTAAGCTATTATCAAATGCAATAAGAAAAACAAATAAAAACAGCCTCAAAATATAGCAGAGATTCTAAGAATCAGCTTCAGGTTTAGATGGTGTCATTTTACAACTGATAATCAAAACTGTAATATTTCTGGTAGCAGTTTTGTTAATTGTGATCTATTTATACATGTTCTTTTCGTCTAGAATTTTGCTTTCACTTAACAGAATACAAGTTGTGGACATTCTGGTCACTTCTATTTATCTGTGTTAGGGTTAAAGGGGAATCTGCCTTTGACTAAATCATTATATAGACAGATATGTAAGGGCTAACACTGTATAACTTTGGCAATTTAAGTAATGTAGAGAATGCCAATTGTTTTATTTGTTAAAGGCTCTCAAATCTCCTTGAATATAATAAAATGTGAAAGACGTACACGGAATTATTCACCACTTAGTGCTTCAACAAAATAATATGGCTCCAAATAGTGAAAGGTCCTGAGAAGACAAAAAATCAGTTTCAAATATCTGCCTTCTTCTATCCACAGGAAAAGCCAAGATGATAATGGTCTTCAGAATTTTAAGTAATACTCTTTATCTTACTCTGCTAGAATGCTCTCAAAATAGTCTAGAGATTTTCTTAATGGTCTCCATGAGCAAGAACATAACTTAAAAATTCAACATGTTATCTGTGTGCCTTATATAAAAGCATGACTACTAAAGCTGCATGTGGTTTAACTAAACAAATGGTATACCAACCACTCTTCTTATTTCCTGCTTGTTTTCTTATTCCATCTCTTTTCCTCCAACTTCATATTTCCTCGTGATTTAATTAGGTTTTTATGCACTCGTTTTGAAAGGGTTTACATTCTGAGGAATTAAATTAAACCACAGACCTGAGGAAATCACTTACTGGAAATATGCATGTAATAAAAGATTTAAACTGGAATTTTATATAAATTGAGTCAGAAATAGAGTTTGTATATTTAAAAATCAAATACTTTAGTTATGCTAAGAATTATGAAGTCTGAGTATACTCCCAGCATTTTAAAAAGATTAAAACAACCAAAATAAAACTTAGGAAGGAATTGCAAAACTGCTTCAGATTTGGATTCTCTTCTACTTATCTACTAGCTGAGCAATAAACTCAATTAGCTATTTTTACAAATATAAAAATCTCAGGAAATTAGAATAGGCAATTATCTACTCTTGTTTGCTTTTTTTTTTTTTTTAACACCCTGCAGATTCTTACATTATTAGTGGTATTATTTAAATCTTTTCTTTTTTCAAAAATTTAATTTTCAACTCTACCACTGCCAGCTACTTACTCTATTATCCTAAAACATGGAGGGAACTGGAAATTTCTGTTCACTAAAAACAACATTAAAAAGTTTTTGTTAGTTGGAAGACAATAATTATAACACCAAAATTGTTTTAAAATAAAGATATCTCCCCTCTTCCAACTTGGGTCTGCTATAGATGGGAAGCCTGAGGCAGAAAAAGTGCCTCTCATTGTTTCACTATTCCCCAGCTTGACATTTAACCACCTTCCCTAACTCACTGGGGCCTCAGGTTCCTCCAGACTTGAAGAATGGGAAAGGAAAGGAAAGGGACTTTCCTTATATCCTGTAGTTACTTACCTTGGCAGCTGGGAGGTATTTAAAGCCGACTCTCTCTGTGCTTGGCTCATGCTCTTATAGGTGCTTTCATGGGGTTTGGAAGCCTTGTTAGAAATATTCCAATGCATTCCCATTGACAATTAAGCAGTTTCCTTGGCTCAGCTCTTAGGATTTGCATTGCTTATGCCTATGTTGGGGCCACTCGCACCCTCTGGACCAGGCTTTGGCAAGGTGCTCCAGGAATGACTTTCTCTTCTGTGGAGCTCACACCTGAACCTCAAGAAAATACAAATACCGTTGCCACAACAATTAGTGGAAATGAGACTCCCAGAACAAATCAGCCTCTCTATCTCGTCTGCTGCCTCGGATCAATCTCCAGAGTCCCGTGCCTTTAATTTCCTCCTTTCTAATTCCAACACCAGTCTACTCTGTCACTCAAACAACAAGGGACACATATTAAGCTCTCTAGAGGTGCTTCTTAAATTACTTCTCATTTGACTTGCACTAAAGAGGAAGTACCATCTCTTTGTGGTGTCATGTAGAAACCCATTTTCCTCCAGAAGAATTCTCATTCCTATTCCCAACATGTTGGTTACTTCCATACCAGCCATTATACTCAAGTGGTGTGTGAGGAGCTAAAAGATTTTACCCACCTTCTTTTCTAGTCCCACAGAGGTGGTCTAGCAGAGTACCTTGGAATCTGGAAATATGTGTTACATTTGTTATGTTTTGGCCCACCGGGTCTTAGCTGATTCTGAGGCAGAATTTCACTTTGACATTCTGTTATAACACTTCACACAAGTTCTGGAAAATCAGTTCATTTCAAAATCATATTTATGTTATAATATATCTGTGTCTCCTATATATTTGTTTAGCCAACAAGTAAGACACAAACACCACTCTCCATGGAATTTGATTAGAATGTTTTCCTCTTCTCTTAGCTAGCGTCTTTTAGGTTCAGGTAAGTTATCACCTGTGGATGCTTTTGCTGATTTTTCCAGCTTTAATCAGGCATAATCCTTTGTGAATATCGCCATCAATGAACTCACTAAGCTGTATTAAAATTTCTGATACTCATACAAATCAGAACTCTACTTATTTATCTTTATATCACTAGTATCTGATCCACTAGGTAATAATTCAATAAAAATTCATTAAGGTAATTAATAAATAAGTAAATTAATACATGGATATCTTCTTTAAATCAGTTAACATACTTAACAATTCTACATTCAAATTAATGTTTCCCTGGTTTAAATAATAGAATATCAAAAAGATTCAACAGTTTAAGGGGACAAATGAGGCCACCTTATCAAATAGATCCTAGGTCCACTGGCTCAACGGCCTCATCCTGGCAGACTTGAGAGCCCTTGTTAAAGATTGTGTGTAGAGTAGACATACTCTGCAACACACAGGAGTGAGAAATATTTGTTATTCAGGGACTTGAACACTTTAATCAGCATTTAGCATCAACCTAATTGATAAAGTTACTAATAAGTATTTTGGCATACACATGTGTTCTCCTTTTCTGAAGACAATTTTACTGAATAATTTTCAGTGAATTTACTATTTCTCAAAAGTTGCATTTAGAAGCTATATAATGGGATTTGTCAAATAGCCTCATACCCTAAAACAAGTAATTTTCAAATTGCTGTTTTGCATTCTTCTTATATTTCTAGATATTTCTTATCTTTTCTTCTCCATATTTATGTTGGCCTTCTAGTATTCTGTCATGGCTAGAGTATCAAAATGTATCTCTTCTATCCTGCCACACAATGGTATAGTTAAAAATTAAAAGTTAATGCCTGCAAAACTTAAGCAACAGAACAACCAAATGAGCATCTTCACTTTTATAATCAGTTTGAATAAGGAGAATTACTTATTCACTTGCTCCACAACACCACAAATACAAAAATAGTCCAAGGTAAATTTGTATTAATGGACAGTAGTAATGGTAACACAACATTGTAAAATTAGTTTATATCACTGAATTATCTTATACTTTTTTTCCATGTTCAGAAAACAAAAAAAAAATAGCCCAGAAGATTATTATTGAGAAGATTCACAGGGCCACGATTAGAAGAGACCACCAGGTTTTCGGCACTGGGGCTAATAACAAAGTTTGAAGTTGAAATGAATGGCTAGAGAGAGTAAGGGATGTCGGCGCGACCTTGCAGGCTTTGCCACCAATCGCCGACTTAGGGGCCGGGCTTTATTGTTGACTGCCGCTTGCCGCTGTTATTTGCCGCCGCCACTGATCACCACCTCCGGGGCGGTTCCCTTGGCAATTGGGTGGTCGGGGGACGAAGGGAGGGGGGTTGCGGCCCACTGGGCTCAGGCGTCCCCGAGCGCAGCGGGCCAAAGGCCGGGGTCTGTGTCTTAAGCCGCAGACGAGATTGGGGAGACGGACGCTTCCCGGTTACCAGCTGAAGATGAATAACGTATATGGAGACTATCGCACACTCCGGAGACAAGGCTGGGCTTCCAAGTCTAAGTTTATTAGGCAGGTTTCGGTATTTATGCTAAGCAGGGGTGGGGGAATGGGGAAGTGAGACTGGGCAGTTTTTAATTGGTAGGGACAGGCTTTATGTCTATAAAAGGTTAGGAAGGTGAGGGAGGGATGGAGCTGTGTTGCGGGGGAAAAGGAAGGGGTGGAACTGTGCCACAGCGGGAACAGGAGGGGTGGAGCTGTGAGAGGCCACAACAAGTGTTAGCAGCTTAGCTGCAGTGGTTAAGAGTGTGTCCGTCTCTGGTTGGTTGCGGTATTTGGCATTAAGATGGTGTTTATGCTCTGGTTTTCTCGGGCAATGCGCTTGGAGTTCCCGTACCACCCTCGCCCCCACCCCCACATTTCCTCCAACAAAGGGAGATAAATGGATATATAGAGAGGAATAGAGAGAATCATTTTCCCTTCTTACTTCTAAGACTTAAAATGTACTCTATGCTATTACATAATAATGTTCAAAGGTCATGGTAGCAAAACAAAACATTACGATGAAAGAGTCCAGATAGCACAGGATTCAGGGAACCTGCTTTAGCCTCTGCTTAATCTTGTTTTACATGCTAGGTGACCTTGGGCAAGTCCTTTGCACATTTAAACTTCTATTTCCACATCAATTTAACAGGGATAATGATAACTACCTCACAAGCTTTTGGTCCTGATTAATTGAGATAATTCATATAAATCACTTTGTACCCTGGAAACTCTTCCAAATGTTGGCCCATCTAAAACTCATGCTTTCATCATAATTATTTTCCTGTCAATTTTCTGAGAAATGTCACTAGCATGAAATATACCTTTAGAAGCAGAATGTGTGGCCTAGTTGAGAAGTACCCTAGTTTCTCACATTTTCTGAATGTTAGTTATCAAAATTTGCTTATTCTTCCCCTTAGCATAAGTCCATTGAATCCCATTTAAAAAGAGAGCAGTTTGGTATAAGTCTTATGAAAACAAAAACTAGAGTAAACAGGAAGAATCATTCTTTAATTTGTGTTTCTTTAAAACTAACTTCTATATTTTTGTGTTTTGTTAACAGACAAAGAGACTTCAGTGAATTACTATGAGCATGTTTTGGAAATGTTTGCTACTTATTGTGGAGAAACAATATAAACAATATAGAAAATATATACATATGACAAAAACCTGTAACTAAGCCCTGATGAAGCTGTTGGGCAAATGGAGCACAAATACTTACACCTTGTCAGGCAAAGCATAGATAAAGAGGGCCTACCATAAGAGGGCTTGGCTGGGGAAGTCACAGGCACACATAGTGGTCATCTCCCACCATCCCCATATTGATGTTTCAGAGATGTTAGATCTAATGGAAAAGCCTGACTATACCTTAAACCCAGAAATTGGGAACAAGCAGTTCCAGCCGCTGATTAAGGTGGGAACTCTCAGTAGCAGGGTACCTTCCCCCTGGAATTGTATAAATACCCTGCCATGGGCAGCACAGATTTGTCTCTTCTCAGGTGAAGTGGAGGTTGGGAGCCACCATCCAACAACATTGACTGGAGCCGTTGGCCTCCCCAGGAGGCTGACCATGACAAGATCTCTTCCCTTGCTCTTTTGGGCACTTTGTGCTGTGTAAGTAATAAAGCTGTCATTTGCTGAAAGTTTCTGTTGTGCCTGAGCCTGTGTTCCCACAATGCACCATACAGCAAGTTGCTTTACAGGCTTCAAGAAAGGGATTTCACCCTGTAATACTCTGCATTTTAATAGGGAGAGAGGAGACAGGGACCTTCTCCTCCACTATGTTGCAATGGGAAACTCCTGATTCAGGAAATGGCCTTGTAGAAAGAGATACCTATGGAGTTTGGTAACTGGTATCATTTTATTCTCCTGTTTTGTTAAATCAGTCATATTAAGACAGCTCTTGATAAACTACCTAAAGTGGGTTAAATGATTCTGAAGGGCCATCTGAATTTTGAGATTAGTTTTAGCTAATAATCACAACATATCAAAATAGTTTGAAAGCAATCTTGATGTAGCTTGGGGATATACTAAGCAATATATTAAAGGAGGGGGGAAATCAGGCTTTCTTCTTTTACTAAATTTTGCAAGGCTGAAGACAGAGTAGAATATTAAGACCCTAGAGAATTCTCCTGATGAGCTTCTCCATATAAAACAGTATCTCATCTAAGAATGTTAAGGGAAAGATGTTTACATTAAATCAACCCAAGCACCATTCCTTGATATGGCTACCAGATAATTGCCCAAAAATGTGTGTGTATGGGAAGACGGGCAGGATTGCTAAGGAAATTTATATTATACTTATAGAATACTGTTTTTATATAAAATAAAATAGGGAAAATTGAAAAAACCATCTGTATTAGTCAGGGTTCTCTAGGGAAAGAGAATCAACAGGTGATATCTCTAAATTGTATGAGATTTTTTGAGTCTCTCATATGACCGTGGGAGTACACAAGTCCAGGTTCCACAGGCAGGCTGCAAACCAGGGGCTCCGATGAAAGTCCAATGAAGGTCCTTGATGAGTTTCCGGGAGACATTGCCTGTCCAAAAACGAGCTGGGAAATTCTCTCTGAATGCTGAAATCACTTCCCCTTTTACAGCTTTCAACTGATTGGATAAAGTGTCACTCATTGCTGATGGCAATCTCTCTGGTTGATGCAGATGTAATCAGCCATCTACGCAGGAAACTCACTGATGACTAAAACCCATAAATGTCCTTCTATTACAATTAGTCCAGTACTTGATTGACCAAGCAACTGGGCACAATTACCTGGACGAGTTGACACATTAGACTAACCATCACATTCAACCCCTTGTCAACTCCGCAACCATACACATTACCTTAAATGATATTAGTCTCTAAGTGAAAACAATAACAAGCATGCATATATATATATATATATATTTCCAACTAACAATGTTCAACTCACCTGCATACAACCAGAAACACAATTACTTACAGAATAGGGTGCAAGTCCTTGGGTAATACTCACTCTTAAACTTGACATCCTTAAATATTTTGACACAAAACCAATACATCTTGTCATATGATAAGGGAAAAGGTTGGGGAAGAAAACAAAGAAATTCGTTTTGTGTACATATACAATCATACTCATAAGGAAACAAGGAAGAAGGATTCATGACATTTACAGTCCTCATTTCTGTAACTGGTCACATGGTCGAAGTTCATTATTTATTACTACCTTCTTCCACTACCCATTCCATGTTCCCATTACACTCAGCCAGCACTTCAGCTAACTTATTTGTCTGGTGGGATGACCCAAACTTTCATTCCTGAAGTTTCTGAGCCATTGTTAGTCCTGCTTTGATTGGGCTGTTGCAATTTTCCATTGACTTTAATCACAGGGAACACCCTAGAGGATCTCCTGTATTCCAGGCAAACTCTTCTTTACCCTCATTATGTAGATGCAGTCTTATTTCTCCTTGATAGTCAGGATCAATCACCACAGCCAGTACAGTAATTCCCTTCTTTCCCTGTTGATTCAGAGGTAAGAGGAGCCCAAAGTGGCCAGGTGGCAATCTTAACTTCCAATTCAATGAAACCATTGTTGTGTTCCCTGGTGGCAGCCCTCCTCCTTTTAGGACTAAGATCTGTAGACCAGCAGAGCTTAGGACTGCAGGGACAGGAAGCAAAAATTTTCCAAGTGGGTCACTAGGGGTAATAGGAGGGATGCCATTTCCATTTCCACCCCTTGATTCTTGGACCCATGAATCCTGGTTATGGGAGAAACAACACCATAGAATGGATGCCGATTTAGAGCATACACAGCCTCCTGGAGAACATTGCCCCAGCCTTGAAAGTTATTGCCACCTAGTTGGTGCTGTAATTGAGTCTTCAAAAGGCCATTGCACAGTTCTATTAATCCAGCAGCTTCAGAGTGATGGGGAACATGGTAACACCAGTGAATTCCATGGACATGTGCCCATTCCCCCACATCATTTGCTGTGAAATGGGTTCCTTGATCAGAAGCAATGCTGTGTGGAATGCCATGGCGGTAGATAAGACATTCAGTAAGTCCACGGATGGTAGTTTTGGAAGAAGCATTGCGTGCAGGAAATGCAAACCCATATCCTGTGAAAGTGTCTATTTCAGTTAAAACAAATCGCTGCCCGTTCCTTGGTGGAAGTGATCCAATGTAGTCAAACTGCGACCAAGTAACAGGCTGATTACCTTGGGGAATGGTTCCATGTTGGGGGGCTGAGTGTGGGTTTCTGCTGCTGGAAGATTGGGTACTAGCAGTGGTTGTAGCCAAGTCAGCCTTGTTGAGTAGAAGTCCCTGTTGCTGAGGCCATGCATAACCTCCATTCCTACCTCCATGGGCACTTTGTTCATGAGTCCATTGGGCAATGACAGGAGTGGCTGGGGAAAGAGGCTGAGCGTTAGCCACAGAGTGGGTCATCTTACCCACTTGATTATTGAAATCTTCCTCTGCTGAAGTCACCCTCTGGTGAGCGTTCATGTGGAACACAAATATTTTCATGTTTTTTGCCCTTTCAGAGAGGTCTATCCACACAACTCTTCCCCTGACCTCTTTGTCACCAATTTTCCAATCATGTTCCTTCCATGTCCCTGACCATCCAGTCAAACCATTGGCAACAGCCCATGAATCGGTGTGAAAATGTACCTCTGGCCATTTCTTCTTCAGAGGAAAATGAACAACCAGGTGTACTGTTCGAAGTTCTGCCCACTGGGAGGATTTGCCCTCATCACTATCCTTCAGGGAAATCCCAGAAAAGGGCTGCAGTGCTGGAGCTGTCCACTTTCGGGTGGTACCTGCATAGCATGCAGAAACATCTGTAAACCAGGCCAGAGTTTCTCTTCCTCAGTCAGCTGAAATTGTTAGGCACTTCCCAAGAGGCCAAAGCTGTGGACTGGGAAAGAGAAGGTAACATGGCAAGGGAGGTGACCATTGGTATTTGGGCTACTTCCTCATGAAACTTACTTGTGCCTTCAGAACCCACTCGAGCTCTATCTTGTATACACCACTTCCACTTTAATATGGAGTGCTGCTGTGCACGTCCAACTTTATGGTTTGGTGGGTCAGACAATACCCAGCTCATGATGGGCAACTCAGGTGTCATGGTAACTTGATGGCCCATGGTTAAGCATTCAGTATCTACTAAGGCCCAGTAGCAGATCAAAAGCTGTTTCTCAAAAGGATAGCAGTTAACTGCAGAGGATGGTGGGCTTTGCTCCAAAATTTAAGGGTCTGTGTTGTGATTCCTCTATAGGGGCCTGCCAAAGGCTCCAGACAACATCTCTATTTGCCACTGAAACTTCCAGCAAATGGATCTGCTAGATCATATGGCCCAAGTGATAGTGCAGCTTGCACAGCAGCCTGGACCTGTCACAAAGCCTCCTCTTGTTCTGGTCCCCATTCAAAACTAGCAGCTTTTCTGGTCACTCAGTAAATGGGCCAGAGTAGCACATCTAAATGTGGAATGTGTTCTTTCCAAAATTCAAAGAGATTGACTAAGCATTGTACCTCTTTTTTGGTCACAGGAGGGGCCAGATGAAACAGCTTATCCTTCACTTTAGAAGGGATATCTCGACATGCCCCACACGACTGGACACCTAGAAATTTCACCAAGGTGGAAGGTCCCTGTATTTTTGTTGGAGTTACCTCCCATCCTCTCTCACTCAAATGCCTTACCAATAAGTCTAGGGCTTTTGCTACTTCTTGTTCACTAGGTCCTATCAACCTTATACATCAATATAATGGACCAGTGGGATATCTTGTGGGAGAAATAGATGATCAAGGTCCCTGCAGACAATATTATGACATAGGGCTGGAGAGTTGATATACCCCTGAGGGAGGAGAGTGAGGGTATACTGCTGGCCTTGTCAGCTGAAAGCAAAGCTGTTTCTGGTGGTCCTTACTAATAGCAAATGAAAAAAAAAGAGTTTGCCAGTTCAGCAGCTGTATACCAGGTCCCAGGGGATGTGTTGATTTGCTCAAGCAGTGATACTACATCTGGGACAGTAGCTGCAATTGGAGTCACCACCTGGTTAAGTTTATGATAATCCACTGTCATCCTCCAAGATCCATCTGTGTTCTGCACTGGCCAAATAGGAGAGTTGAATGGGGATGTGGTGGGAATCACAACCCCTGCATACTTCAAATACTTGATGGTGGCACTAATCTCAGCAATCCCACCAGGAATCCAGTATTCCTTTTGATTTACTGTTTTGCTAAGCAGAGGCAGTTCTAGTGGCTTCCACTTGGCCTTTCCTACCATAATAGCTTTCACTCCACAAGTCAGGCATCCAATGTGGGGATTCTGCCAGTTACTGATTATGTCTATTCCAATTATGCATTCTGGAACTGGGGAAATACCCACAGAATGGGTCTGGGGACCCACTAGACCCACTGTGAGATGGACCTGAGCTAAAACTCCATCAATCACCAGACCTCCATAAACCCCTACTCTGAATGGTGGACCACAGTGATGTTTTGGGTCTCATGGAATCAATGTCACTTCTGAACCAGTGTCTAATAATCCCCAAAATATCTGATCATTTCCTTTTATCCAATGCACAGATACTCTGGTAAAAGGCCATAGATCTCCTTGGGGAAACGTGGGAGAAACATTAGCAGTATAAATTTTTGGCAGTTTAACAGGATCCTTCCCCAAGGGGACCTGGGCTTCTCCTCATTCAAGGGGAGTTTAGTTCATTTGACCTAGAACTCTTCTGCTTATACAGATCCAAAAGAAATTTAGTAGACTGCCCATCTATTTCACTTCTAAGTACCCCATGATCTATTAGCCAATGCCATAACTCTATGCAACTCAGACTATTTTGAATGCCTTTCATTGTGGTAGCCAAGCCTACCTTGTCTTTGGTGATTAACCACTGATACTTGACCATTACTGGCCCCAGGTCCCATCATCCTCATGATGTTCAAGGATTCTAATTCCATTACAGCCCTCCCTACAGTAATATCTGGACTACAGAGAAGAGAAACCACACAGCTCTTCAGGGAAGAAGGATTTAGTCTTACACACTTATTCCTCACAGTCCTGGTTAAAAGTGTGTCCTCTGGACATTCCTGGGGTGGGTGGGCAGGCCTCAAATTGTAAATCCATTCTAGCATTCCAAACTCTCTTAGTCTTTGAATTCCCTTTTCTACTATATACCAGGACAAATCGGGCATCTCAACCTCAGATATGCTAGGCCATCTTTTGGTCCATGTTTCAGTCAGCCACCCAAAGAAACTGTTACAGCCTTTTCTAACATCTCAAGCTACAGCATTGAATCCAGAATTGCTGCTTAGTGGGCCCATATCAATAAATTCAGAATGATCCAACTTCATATTCCTTCCACCATTATCCCACACCCTTAGTATCCATTCCCACACATATTCCCCTGATTTCTGTCTATATAAATTGGAAAACTCATGCAGTTCTTTCAGAGCATAGTGTACTTCCTCATGGGTCACACTTTGAATTTCACTTTTGGGGGCTTGTTGTGATTTTGGTCTAGTAATAGGTGGGTAAGGAGAAGGATTAGAAATGTCTTGCAAGCTACTGACCTCAGTGCATTCTTTTGCATTTTCTTCTGGTGAGACAGGATTAATCTCTTCAGTGGGTTGGAAAGCAGATTCCTCAGGGCAGGGTGGAGGCTGAGCAGTGCATGCTGGAGTTTGGCTGGTAGCTGCCTCAGGGATGGGAGGAGGTTCAGACTCCCTGGGGCTGGGCAGTGCAGGCTTCAGTTTGGTGGTACCCACCTCAGGGCTTTAAGGAACTCCGGACTCCCTAGGACAGACTGGAGGTTGGGTGATACAAGGTTGACAAGGTGTGATCTCCACAGGGCTGGCCATTGCAGGTTTATCCGGTAAAGTCTCAGCAGAATTTAGGGTTCCAATATCCCCACTAATATTATCATCATCCTGTATGTCTCCATCCTAATCTTCTTGGTTCCACACTTTTCCAATCTATGCCTTCACTTTAACCACAGAAATCCTGCAGGGTTGAGATTTTAGTTTCCTTTGTAACTCTGCTACTTTTACAATGAGAGTTTGAGTTTGGTTCTCACACATCTCAAGCCTATGGCTGCAGGAGACAATATTTTCTTTCAGGGCACACATAGAAACTTTCACATCATTCATGTGGTAATTAAGTTTCAAATTTGAAGCCTTTAGCTCATCTCTTTCTTTTGTAACTGTATCCAGAGTACCTAGGAGGAGCCAGCCAACATCATTAAACTTTTTGACTCCACAAAACTTTTTTAAGGTGTTGAAAACCCTCACCCAGATCATTGCCTCTTATAAGCGTGGAAGTAGGGGAATACAGTGATGCTATTTTGCATATCTGCATTAGCAATTCATGCCATGGACTGTTAGTGGCCCCTTCACTATCGGAAAGGGAGTCATTAGTACTCTTAAGTCCAATTAGAGTAGAGAGCCAATTGCAAAACTTCCAGAACCAACTAAACATCCCGTGTTTAAGATTCTGTTCCTCAAGAACCACTCCCCGTACCAAGCTGTAATAGTCAGGCTTCTCTAGGGAAACAGAATCAACAGGTGATATCTGTAAACAGTATGAGATTTTATATAAGTCTCTCACATGACCGTGGGGGTGCACAAGTCCAGGTTCTGCAGGCAGGCTGCTAACCAGGGGCCCCGATGAAAGCTCAATGACGGTCCTTGATTAATTTCCCGGAGACATTGGCTGTCCACAGATGAGCTGGGAAATCCTCTCTGAATGCTGAAATCACTTCCCCTTTTAAGGCATTCAACTCATTGGGTAAAATGTCACTCATTGCTAATAGCAATGTCCCTGGTTGATGCAGATATAATCAGCCATCTATGCAGTAAACTCATCCATGACCAAAGCCCATAAATGTCCTTTTATTACAATTAGCCCAGTGCTTGCTTGACCAAACAACTGGGCACAATTACCTGGCCGAGTTGCCACATTAGCCTAACCATCACACCATCTTCTTACATTCTGAGAACAAGTCTAACATTTTCACTAGATTTGAAATTATATTTAAAATATATTACAAATACATTGCTTAATAAGCAAAATTATTTTTCTTTATATCAATGTCTTCAATATGTTCAAAATTTTGATCACATATTTAACTCTATCATATAAGTTGTAACTGAGAATAGAAACATTTAAAGAAAGACAAAATAGGTTTCTTTAAAGATTCAGTATTCAATAAAAAGAATGATTTGATTAAACCAGAATATATTCAGTTTAAGACTAAAATGACTATCACTCATGTTCCTTCTTAAGGTCAGCCACCCAAAACATGTCAATCACACATCAGCTATAAAACATTCAAAAATGATTTGGAATTCAATATTCATTCTTCAACAAATATTCATGGAGTCAAGGACTATTCTGGGAACTCAGAAAACAGCACCAAACAAAATTGATAAAATTACTTATGCTCACAAAGTTTACCTTTCTCTTGAAGAGAGAGAAAATAAAGATAAATAAATGCATTCATTATTTTTAATAATAAATATTATTATTTAATATTTATGAGAACATATTTAGCAACTCACTAAATATAATTGATAAGAAGAAAACAATCAAAGCTGGGAATATACCTGTGAAGTACTATGCAATAGAGGAGTTTACCGTTGTAGATATGGAAGGCAGAAAAAGCTTCAATGAGAAGGTAACCTTTAATCAACAACCTGAAGGCAGTGAGAGCTTCTGCCATATAAGGATCTTGGAGGAGAGCAAAATTTCTAAGCAGATGGAAAAGCATATGCAACGTTTTTGCCCAGCATAGATCAATAGCATCAAGAAGCCTGTGTGGTTAGGTGAGGATGACCTCCATGGAAGATGAGAATGTCATGAGTTCAGAGAAGAACTGTGATGCCAGATCAAATATGACTTTTTAGACCTGATAAAGGCTTTGACTTTACTCAGAGGCATATGTAAAGGCATTGAAGGGATTTGAGCAGAAAAGTGACATGATTTTATTTACATTTTAAGTGATCACTTTGGTTTATCAAAGGGCAAAGGCAGTAAAAAAGAGTTGAATTAGAAAATGTATTAGTCAGCCAAAGGGGTGCTGATGCAAAATACCAGAAATCTGTTGGCTTTTATAAAGGGTATTTATTTGGGGTAGAAGCTTGCAGTTACCAGGCCATAAAGCATGAGTAACTTTCCTCACCAAAATCTGTTGCCAGATGTTGGAGCAAGATGTCTGCCGAAGTTCGGCATTCCTCTTCCTCTTAAGGCTCCGTGGTCAGGCTATCAGGTGAATGGCTCATCTCTTTTCCCAAGGCCTTCTCTCCTTCCTCACGACCAAGCTCCTCTGTGTGCTTACTTCCTGGAGCTGGCTCCAGCTCAAAAACTCCACATCAGAAATCCAACTCTGTCCTTTGCCATATCTTTTATCTGTGAGTCCCCACCCACCAAGGGGTGGGTCTCAACACCCTACTGACATGGCCCAATCAAAGCCCTAATCATAATTTGATCATGCCCAGAGTAACAGAACAGTTTACAAACGTAATCCAATATCTATTTTTGGAATTCATAAATAATGCCAAACTGCTACAGAAAGTTACCAAAATAATTCAGGGGTGGGGAGTAGATGATAACTTGGACCATGGTGGGTGTAGTAAAATACGGTTGGAAGGTGGAGGCAAGAGAATTTTTATAGGGCGAGGAGAAAGGGATCATCAAGGCCACTATGCTGCAATGGGAAATTCCTGATCTAAGAAATGGCACTGTAGGAAGAGCTATCGCTGGAGTTAGGTGGCTGGTATCACTAAAAGAATTTTCTGATAGACTAGAGTGTTAAAGAAAGAGAGGGAAAAAATATGACACCAAGAATTTTTACTTGAGCAAATGAAAGAACAGCATTGCCATTAACCAGCTGGATGACAGGGTTCTGGAGGTAAATATTAGGAGCTTAGTTTTGGTTCTGTTTTGAAATACCTATAATATGCCCAAGGAGAGTTGCCAAATAGAAATACAGATCTGGAATTTGAAAGAACAGGACAAGACTGAAGATATAAACGTAGGAGTCATCAGCATGTAATGATATTTAAAGCTATGAACCTCATTGAAATCCCCAAAAGAATGAAGGTAATTGGGGTAAAGAAGTCTGAGATCTGAGCCCTGGGGCTTTCCAATATTATAAGAATGGAGAGATGAGGAGGAGTAAAGATGCCAAGTAAAGAAATTCTGCTGAAATGTCTAGTAAGATGAGGACTGAAAAAATTACCATTTGATTTAGCAAATGGCCTTCATTGATAATAGCAATTTCTGGGAGGGGGGATTAGAAGCCACTTGGATAAGTTTCACAAGAAACACAGAGGAAAGAAATTGTAGGCAATTTTATAACCATCTTCTGTAATAATTTTTGCTATAAAGAAAAAGAAATGAGAGGTGGCTAGAAACTTATGAGAAACAAAAAGAGGTGATTTTTATTTTTTGTGTTTTTTACAAATGGAGCAATTAGGAGAAAGTGCTGATAGGAATGTGTAACAGTTTGGCAGTTTGATGTAATTATGAATTCCCAAAATAGATATTGGATTATGCTTGTAAACTGGTCTGTTAATCTGGGCATGATTAAGTTATGATTAGGGCATTGACTGGGCCACTTGGGTAGGGCGTTGAGCCCCACCCCTTGGTCAGTGGGGGAATCAAATATAAAAGGCAAGGCAAAGGACAGAGGGAGCAGTTTTGATGTTGGAGTCTTGAGCTGGAGCCCTGGGAAGAGAGCTTGGTTGTGAGGAAGGAGAGAAGGCCCCAGGATAGAGACAAGCCATTCACCTGATAGTCTACAGCTGGCCTTGTGGAGAGAAGCAAAGCCTAGACAGCTTCATAGTCTACAGCTGACCTTGTGGAAGAAACAGAGGCGCTAAGCCCAGTGAGAAACGCAGCCCTGGGAGGAGAGGAACCCAAGAAGCCTGAACCCTGGCAAACATCAGCAGCTGTCTTGCTCCAACATGTGGCAATGGACTTTGGTGAGAGAAGAAACTTATGCTTTATGGCCTGGTAACTGTGGACTTCTACCCCAAATAAATACCCTTTATAAAGACCAACCAATTTCTGGTATTTTGCATCAGCACCCCTTTGGCTGACTAATACAGAATGGCATAATAAAGAGGGAAATTTATGATATAGGAGATATGGAAGAGTACATCCTTTATTTTTGCTCTTGAATAAGCCAAGGATATCTAAAACATAGATAGATAGCTAGGAACCTCGAGAGAACATGTATAGCTTATGGGGAGAGATGCAAATAAATGTCTAGAAATACAACTCTTGGAAGTTGTATTTTCAAGTTCACTTTCCTCAGTGAAATTCAAATCAAGGTCTTCAGCTAGAGCAAGGGCAGAGGAGTGGTGGTTGGAGAAATGAAATGAGAGGATAGAAAGTAGTGAATGGACTCCGGAAATATTGGATGATTGTGTGACAAGATTAAGGGCTCACTTGAAGTTAGTGATGATGGTCTTAAAGTGAACTCAATCACCAGAGTTTAGTGTGTTTCTGAAGACACATTTAGCTGCATGAGTCGTATATGAATTACAGGCTCCTTTTTGACTTCTACTGATGTGTGGGGTCCTGCAGAGTTTGGTCTCAGGCATGATCTCCTTGCTTACAGCTGTAACTGGCAGTCTATGTAGGGTGGGTCTGGCAACCTTTGGACGGGGAGACAAAGGAGGTTGGTTTACTCTGAGCCTGAGAAAGTCTTGTCTTCTATCTAACAATGGCCTGCCCAGCCAAAGACATGGGAATGGCTATATATTAACTGTATTTTAATTTTTAAAAATTATTTTATGAGACAATATATTGTTAGTAGAAAATTTATTTTGTTTCTTTAGTCCTAGTACAGTTTCAAAGTTCAGAGCTTTCTATTTTACTGATAGAGAAAAAAATATCTGAGTAGAAATTGTATCCTAATTAAGGCATTATTAATAGTTCAATAATAAAACCAAAAAGGTCTACATTTCCTTTTCTACACATGTCGACTGAAAGTGCATCTTAGATCATATAAAAGACAAGAAATTGTGAGTTTATTCTCACACTCAATTTAGTTTACCATTCAACAATGTAATGTCTTCTTTTCTGTTTTGGTCATCTTAGTACCTGACACCATTAGATTTAAAATATATTTCTCTATATACATTAATGTGTATGTGTATGTTAATATTTGTGTGTGCATGTATAGTAAAACATTTATAGAACAGCCTGCATTTGCACATGGTTTTTCTACAGCACTTACATGATTTCATTGTTTGTGGCCTAGAATTAATTTTAATACCAGGAATCTTTAATAAATTTTTCTCTGTTTTTATTAGACCATTAACTGAATTAAAATATATCAAAATATTAACAATGTAAAGCAAAATTTCTACCTTTAGATTGGTAGTTGATCTAAACTACAGGATTTTAGATCATGGGGTTAATTCTATCATTGATTAAAGAATTTCACTTCCATGACTCTGAACATTAATACATCATTGCAAAACATATTATATATACATATTCATTGATATTTTAGAACAAAAAAGTAGAATAACACAGTGATTAAGAATTTGAAGTAGCTTGAATTGCAATAACATCATATTCTTGAGCAGGCTATTAAAACCTTCTAAGCCTCAGTTTCCTAATCTGTACAATGTGCATAAATTCCTTAGCATAGTTCCTAACACATTCTGAGTACTCAATAAAAGTGAAGGGGTAGGTATAGGTGTTTTGAACAGAGGGAGCTGCATGAAAGAAACACAAAAGTACAACAAAGACAGTGGGCAGAGTGAAATTACTGCAGGACGTTGGATAGTGCCAGGTGATTAGGTGAGAGGGGCAGAAAATGTCAGCAGATGAGGCACACAGAAGTCATGTTACAGGTTCTTGTAGGTCATGTTAAGTAGAAGATGATACCAGAGAGAGAGAGAGAGAGAGACAGAGAGATAGGAAGAAAGAAAGAATAGAGAGATGAAGATGATAGATATTCAGAGAGAGAAAGAAAAAAAAACAGTATGAATGAAAGAAAAACAAAGCTAAGTGTTATGGAGAAACTTGGTTACTTTTGAGTTCCTTATCCCCAACCCCTGTCAGCCCCATTCTTTCTCTCAAAAGATTAATTACAGAAGCCAAAAATTCCCCAATTTTGCATAACCTTGAATTGTCATTTAGTACTGAAAAGTCATGACTAATGAATCTACCAATATGCGTATAAATAATAGTATACTGTTAGTTCCATGTATTAAATCAAACCCTTTTCAAGTGTGTAACTAGTAAAGGCTTTGCCTCTTTCCCTGATTTCTAGTCTCTGTATTCATCTGTCATTGTCTTGGCACTAGTTCCTTGTATGATCTTCTTTATACATGCTGATCTGTATTCTATACTCTTCCATACCATTCTGTGTATCGGTTGATAAACTTACTGACAAGCTTGCTCAAATTCTGACTTCAAATTAGAGTTTTTTATATTTCTATAACTTCATCTATTTCTATTCTTAATATGCACCAAAAAATTCAGGAAGTATTTCTGAGGACATTCACTGTTTGATGTTATCCATTCAATTTGCCTTTGCAGGCCCGGAATGCCTTATTGCTTCTGTGCAGTAGGAAGAGTGAGAGTGTGAATGTGTGTGTGTGCACGTGTGTATGTTTGTTGAACAGGCAGGATTATGTTTATGGACTAAAGATGTATGTAAAATCTATATAGATAGTATAAAGAAGAGTTATGAACACCCCATATAACTATCACCCAGATTAAGAAATGGAACATTCCCAGTTCATTAGAAAGCCCTCTGTCCTCTGCCACGTGTTCACGAACCACATCACGCCTCCTTCATTCCCTTCCTCCCTCTCCTCTCCCAGAGATCACCATTATTCTGGCCTTTGTGATAATCATTTGGTATTTCAAATTTATTATCTGAATAAGTATTTAAATGATATAATTGCTAGTTTTGCCTGGTTTTAACTTCATATAAATTCAATTATAGTGTATATATGTTTCTGTGACTTACATATTTAGTTTAATATTATGTTTGTAAGCTATACTCGTATTTATGGGTATAGCTACAGTTTATTTCCACAGATGTATAACATTCTTAGTAAGATTATTCAATGTACTTTTGCATTCCCCAGGAGTAGGGTTTATAAATAGCAGAAATATAACAACCATCATGCAAAAGTTTCCCTCAAAGAGAGTTCCATTACTCATCTAGAAATATTCTGTAGTAGTGTGTCCCAAAATATGGCCGTATAATTGATCTAATTCTGCACTTTTGGGAAAATAAACTATTAAACAGATTTCCTTACTCTAAACCTTCTCAAAGACTTCAGTATCCTAAGGTCATTGTGAATCAACAAGAGGGATATAGTGTGCAGTAAGTTTACCAAACAAATTAACTAGAGAAAACTTTGTTCAAAAAGTATGTCTCAGGATATGTGTTTCAAAGAAAACATTTCAGCAAATTGTACTCAGCGGTTACTTCCCATGTCAAATACTCCTTCCCATCGCATTCATCCTTCATTTCCATAAGCCTGCCATGTTGCCTTTTCATCCTTTCATTCCCATACATGTGTGTACTATCAAACACCATGGATTTTTTCGTCGGGTAGGGTTCTCTGGAGGCCGATGTGCACTCTTTACCTCAATCATATACTTTTACTATCTTTGAGAAAGCAATTAGTTCGATGTCTCTCTTAATTATGCCCTCTGACAATCCCATCTTTTACTGACATTGACTCCCTGAAGTCAGTAGCACACTAGATTGAGATTGGGACTACAAGAGCAAAATAGTCAGTCAATAACCTGTATTGCATATATAAAGTGCAAAGTCAAGATTTTTCAAGACTCATTATAAAACTTACAATTCCACACTGTCACAGGCTGTTATAATTTGAATGAATCATTTGGAAATTGTATTTCAAGTCAAATTGATGGTGACTATATCTTATCATTTTATGCAATACATTTTACAGATAGTCCCTGATTGAATCCCAGTAAAATTAAGTTGCATTTAGAATAAGTCAGCCTTTGATAGCTTAAATCCAGTTGATTTTTAAGCTACTTGAGGTACTAAACATGTAAAAGCATGTTAAAAGAGGTCTGTGTATGTTTGGGTTTTTCTTAATTTATGCACAGACCTGCATCTCTTTATGAAATTATGGAACCCTTCTGCATTCATATACTTTGATGCTTGCTCACTAGCAACAATTCTTCTGGCAAGCAGCCCAATATTCCCCCATTCTCTTATCTGCTGCCACCTTTACAGGGTCAACATGTCCCCTCTGATAAAGTGGCTACTCCTCTCTAAGCACCCCTGACATATATTAGGATACACACATTCTCCCACTCTGAGAGAAGCATAGCGAATGAGTACAGAACTGTCTACTCCAATAATAGTAAACAAAGATTACTGTTTATTTAGCTGGCTAACAAGGACCTTGGCTGCCTTTTTAGATGAGATTTTGAGCCTCAGGCACAAACACATAAATGCTTCGGTGAAAGCTTATACATCAAAATCACTGCTTTGAGTCTAAGATGAATTACTCAATATTTTCCCAACATGCCTTATAAGTCAACATAGAGGAGAGCAATTCAGGAAAAATTATAGAAAGGCATGTGCGTATTTTAAGTCAAAATTCTGTGCAAGCTAAGTCTTCTCTACAAAAGGTTTTCTGGGCCCAGACAAAAATGCTGTTACTTTATGCAGTCTAGCCAAACCATATTCAAAGATGAAATAAGAATTTATGGCAGGATATCTTATTTTTATGGTGACTAACTGAGGAATTCCCTTTAGTCTTATAATCACCAGAAAGAAAGTATCTGTAATAATTTTTGCATAAAAGGAAGAAATCAGCTAGGGGCTCACTAATTTGGACTATTTTTAGCAAACATAAAGCTATTTTGCACTAAATAATGTGAAATACTAAAGCAACACATGAAAAGTGCTTAGCACACTGCCTAGCATAGCAGGTTATGTCAGTTATGATGGTGGTGGTGGAAAAGTCAACCAACTAAAGGAAAATGAGAAAATAAGTTATTGTGAATTATACGCTTCTTCTATGTGAAAATTCAGGCAAAATATGGATTTCATAGTGAAGAGGATCCTATAGCAGCAACTGCTTTAATCATCTTTCAGTAAGATGAGTTAAAAAATGACAGAGTTGTTGAATGTAGATTTCAATGCATATAGATAAATGTCATGCAACCCTGATTTTAGAGCTCTCTGAAATTTGTTATACTATGAACTGAATCATGCCAGTGGAAATTATAATCATCTATACTGCTTACTTCTGGAAGAAGGGTAAACTAAGTTGTCAGCGCTTAAATAAGGGACTTCAGATTCAGTGATAAATTCTGTTCTAGAGAACAAAGATACAGTGAATTAAATATCAAAAATTAAAAGATTGATTAGCATGACAAGAAAAATCATTTAATTATGATAAAAAGGGTGACACTAAAAACTGTAGAAAAGTATGGAGGAAAATAGTAACATAATCAAAAGGTTTAAATGAATGAAATGCAGAGTAGCAAACAAGGGATATGCTATATAAAATTTCAATTTCTTTGATAGTTATAGGCTTATTCAGATTTTCTGTATATTTTCTAAAACCATTCATAATTTTCTATTATACTTTTAATATCTGTAAGATTTTATGATCTATAATGATGTTATCTCATTCCTAATATTGGCAATTTATGCCTCCTCTCTCTCTTTCTTTCCTCTCTCTACTTAAAAAAAATCAGTTAAAGGTTTATTGATTGTATTAATCTTTTCAAAGAACCAACTTTTAAAATTTCTTCTACTATTTGTCTGTTTTCTATTTAATTGATTTCCATTCTTATGTTTATTATGTTTTTTACTACTTAGTTTGGATTTAATTTACTCTTCTTTTTTGCAAGTTTTTTAAAGTGATAATATAAAATCTTTGAATTCATACCTTTCCTTTTGATAAATATGAGCAAATAAACTATATAATTCTATCCAATCACTACTATACCTGTATTTCATATATTTTGATATGTTCTGTTTTTATTACCTTTCAGTTCATTTTTTTCAAATTTCCCTTTTTTACGTTTTTTTTCTTTGAACCATGGGTCATGTAGATGTATGTGGATTAATTACCATATATTTAGGCATTTTCCAGATATCTTTTTGTTATTGATTTCTAATTTAATATAATTATGTCAGAGAAAATAGTGTGTATGATACAGTCAAATTAAAATTATCATTTGGACCATACAAAATATTTAAGCACACAATTTTTAAAGTAGAATGATGACATTTATATATGTGTGTGTGTTTATATATATAAACACTTACACATACCTGTACAAATAGTCTATAAAAATATAGATATTGATGTATATATGTCTTCTATATAGAATATATACCCTACCAAGATGATAATGTTTCAACAGAAGCACAGAATATAAAGTAACAAAAGATATGCTGATGGTGGGGAACTGGTAATTCTCTTACCAGTGCATCTTCTTTAAAGAAATATACTCTTGAAATTATTCATTATTGTGCCATATTTGTTTAGTTCTTAACTCCTCTACTTATGTTAAGTCTGATGCAGGATTTTCCTTGGTAACTTTGGTGACTTGACTTCCTGTATTTTAATTGTTTTCCTGTGTTTTAATTTATACATATATTTTAACAGCAAAATATGTTATTGGTTTGTAGAGGCAATTCTTTTTATATTTATCCCTATATTTGCCTTTGTTGCTATCTCTTAATTTTTCTTGCATTTTGTGTTTCTGTCTGAGATTATTTTCCTTCTACCTGGGGAACTTCCTTTTATGATATTTTGTATTGGTCTGCTAGCCCATCAATCTTTCAGTTTTGTTTGGAGAACATGTCTTTATTTTGTTTTGATTTTTAAAGGATATTTTCACTTTATAGAGAACTCAATGTTGGCCAAGTTGCATTTTCTTCCTGGGTTTTAAAATGATTCCATTGACTTCAGGTTTCCATTATTTCTCTTTTAAAGTGGGCAGACAGTCCGACTGCTGCGCCTTTGAAGTTAGTGTGTGTTTCCTTCCCCTCTAGAGGAATTGTAGGATTTTCAATTTCTCTTACGTTTAAGGTAATTTTGATGACTTATTATGTATCAGAATCTAAATTAGAACTTTTATTATGTATATGTGTGGTAATAACTAGAATATATGGTATGTGCAATTCAGTTAATTCATTTTTTGCTTAATATATCAGACTCCTACAATTCCTAAAATTCAGGTATATTAAAGCAATCCACTTTGGCATAAAATTTTTTCACAAAATTATGCCAGAAATATTTTAATTATAGCTAATACCTGACTGATTCCCACCTTCCTAAGATGTTCCATGTGCTTATATAAGAAAAAATTACTTTTTTATAATATTCATGTGTTTCTATGTTTAAACATTGCTTTCAGGGACATACATATTTTACTGTTGTTATAAATCCTCAGGAAGTTCTTCTAAAGAGGATAATTACAAGGGTAGGTTCCTAATCCATTTTTATTCAATGGTAGGATAAATGGTCTTTTTACAAAGGCATATTTAGTTTTTATTTTCCTATTCTGTGCTTTTTTAAAATAACAGTTTACATTGAGATACTAAGATAACATTATCCGTTTCTGATTTGGCATTTCAGAGGTAAATTAACATTATTTAACATAAAATCCCATAGTCATAGATTAAGTCTAGTTCTTTTATTTCATAGGTATTAAAAATAAAAACCAGATAATATAGTGACTTGCCTAAGATAATAAAAAGTAGTAGAAATAGAACCAAAACTATGAGGTTTATCCCCTGATTACAAGTTCTGTATGGCTGCCACTATTAACAGGGTAAAAATCTATAATGTTTTCACGTTGTTTTCAGTTCTTTCTTGATATAGTCCCTGCCTATCTTGTCTGACACCTTCTTATTCACTATATGCTATTGGCTTCTCTACATGCAGTTTCTTTTTCCTGGAATGCACAACCCAGAAATGGGTCTAAAATTTCCCTCCACCTTCTCAATTATATTGTAGTGTACTATAATTGTTTTTAAATCATTTGTTATAATTTGTTGAGGACAAGAGCTATGTTTTATAAACTCCTTGTTCCCATAACAGTACTTTGCATATAAATAGGTGATCAAAAATATTAGCTGAATTGATAAATGAAGATATGTAGGCTGAATGAATGAATGTCTCTGTTTCTAGGTTTTCTGACTTAGAGCTCTCGCCTTCAAATTACTCTCAAATACTCTGTCTTTATTTGGCTGCCATCTAGTTTTCTATTTAATAACAACCATTTCCCATGTATTTTCCCATATATAATGATCCTATGAGACACAGCTTATATGAGCTCCAGAGCTTTCCAGAGTGCAGGTTATGGTGGAGACAGCAAGCACCCTGTTGTGATCAGTTACT
>JAQZBX010000681.1:0-100511 GCA_029593785.1 Cabassous unicinctus | reverse complement strand
GCATTGTTTTTCTCATGTTTAAAGTGTGAATAATAGTGTAACCTGCTTAATGCTTATCGTGAGGAATAAATAAGATGGTATGTATAAAAATTACATAGTGCCTCGCATTTTGTAAGGTTATTATCATACCTAGTTTGTTTTCTTTCTATGCTTTTGACTATTAACATGATACATTACATTGAACAGTTTTGAATGCTTGTTTACATGTTTATTTCTTTTGTAGGAATTGTCTATTCAGGGACCTTGGCATAATTTATCCTAAAATTTTATTATGTATTTCATAGAGTACAGTATATATGTTGACATTTTATCTCTTATTTTGACAGTGTATTTTTCACCTAGTCTCGTTTTTCCTTTCTTTTGCTCATATTTTGTTTAAAAAGTATGTAAGTTCCTTACAACCTCTTCTCATGTGTCTGATAAATTGTTCTATTTTCTGCTAGTAGTGAAATAATTTGAACTGTTTTAATGTTACTCTTCATTTCTCATTGAGAATTTGGTATAAAATGTAAAGTGAAGGTCTAAATTAATATTCCTAAACTGTTGACCATTCATTTTGCCATGGTTTTTCAATAGCTCAGGTTATTTTTCTAAAGAAATAAGTACAAAAAGATGATGATATGAAATGCTTCTTTTAAAAGTCTAATTATTGCATTGTTTGCTACACACTTAATCTTCTAAAAAGAGACTTTTCCAGAAGTTACAGTGACTTGTAACTTAGCAAGCATTTATTATCATGGAAAACTACCAAACTTATTCAGTTCTTAAATGCAAGTTAAAAAAGAAAGGTGCAAGTAATTTTCTTTCCCTAAGGGTCTGTCTGTGTAAAGATAGTAACTTCTCATATGCCAAGTCTTTTGAGAATTTTCGGTCAGTATAAAAGAAGAGTTTAACTTTAAGAAGAATGTGCCACAAAATCCCTGGCCAATTTGTGTTCAGGTACTGAACTTTTCAAGTGCCTTGTGTCATTTTTTCTTCATAGTTTCAGAAATCTTCCTTTTTCATTCTTTGATTAGGTCCAAATTCTGGCTCTTCTGTTTTCTAGCTTGTTTGGCGTATTAGCCTCAGGGCCCCAGTTTCTCTTCTTGTTCTGTTGAGTGCTAATCCTAATATGTTCCTTGCGGAAAGGGCTAATAATTAGCCATATGCACCTATTGAATTCAGCTGACATCATTTTGACTGATCAGTATCTGCATCAAATTAGTTGATAGATATTTTTAACAATTTCCCTTCTTGCAGAGTTCCTGGGAGGATTAGAAATAGTGTGTACTGTATATTCCGGGGCTGGGGGAGTGATGATGGGCAATGGATCCCCTCAGGAGAAAGCATGAGGGTCATGCAGAGAGCCTTTCCAGTGGCTCAGCCCTTCTTTTGTTCCACCTTCCTGTCATCGGACAGTTCTTGTACTGATGGAATGTGTTATATGTCTCGAATACATTGAGGTAGAAAACACTGGAGTCCAGGTGGTGCTTTACCATTGCTTTACAGTAGGATCACCAGGGATGAATACCTGGATGGGATGTTTATAGGAAGAAAATCCCACACTGATTCTCTAGCCTTTCCAAGCCTGTTTTATAATTTTCTACTATAAGTTTAGTCTTGGACCAGTATGTACAATTTTATTTTCTAGAGCTTTCTCAGTCATAGAGTGAAGAGCCTCTAATATATTTCTTCCCTCTTTTTGCCCATACTGGAAAAAGTCAAGTCTCCAGGCCTTAATTTATCATCATTCACTTATGCAACAACTTCTTGTGGCATCCCATTCTCTCAGAGCCCCTGTTAAATGATATATGTAGCTAATGAACTAAACTAATTTCAGCTAAAATATTGTTGGCTGATAATAGCTTAAGGAACTGCTCATTCAGATACCAGTTCCATTTTAGCAGGTGTTTTCATGTGAGTTCCAGAGAAGCTACTCTGTGGGAATTTCAGGCACTGTGGCACAGCCAATGGAAGTATTTTTAGCCACAGGCCTTTTCATAACCTCCTCCAGTCACACCACTTAAACAGCTGCTTACTCTCTGTGTATGTAAACAAGTTCTTTTCCCGCCTCCCCGAGGACCTGGATTGGAGACCCTTATTCAGTCCTCCACAAATATAGCATTGGTTGTGACCTTTTATTCTAACCTGGATACACTTGAAATTTTCAAGTACATGCTGACAGGGATTTGATAGAAATATGTAAGTATCTGCTTAATGATAAGAAACAAACCTTTTAACAAGGAGCTCTCCCAGTGCTGTACATTTGAACGCATTTCATACTAACTTAATAGTGCAACTAAATTCACCTAATGAAATATTTTTTTTGGAAATGTTGGTTTGGCAACATTTTGTTAAGTTATAGTTGGAGGAGAGCTTTCCCACCAAAATGAATAGTTTCTGAAACTGTCATTCTGAGCACTTATTCTCTGCTGCTCCTCCCTAGTTCCATACAGTTTGCCTCATTGTAAGTGAGCAACTAAACGAATTTAAATTGCCTGGATTTCTTGTCAGTCTCATCCACAAACTGTAAATTACCTGAAGACTGGAGTGTGTCTTGTTCTGTGTATTATTCCAGTACCTCACACAGTGAGGCCCTCAGGAGACACTCATTATATACTTGTGGAAGGACGAATGGGAAGCGAGAAGGAATTTTCCTAGGGTCACAGGCTTAGACTGTGTGGTGCTGGAATTTTTATTCATGTGGCCTGATTCCAAAGTTCATGGTTTTTCTTCACTAAAAGATCAATTATCATTAAATGAATCCATGAACCATTGGATTAAAAGCTATCCACAAAGAAACATTTGTCTGTTTTCTTGGAACGCTTCACATAGCTCATGATTATCAGTGGTTTATTAGTTGATATAACCTGGTTGTCTGTCTTCCCAATAGGACTGCAAGCTTCTCAAGGACAGGGATTGTGACTTTGTTCATTGTTTATTTCCAGGACTATGCAGTGTTCCATGAAAAGGCATTTTAAACTGCTTACTACATTGTGTTTAAAACATATTTTTCTGATAAATACACAATAATTATTTTCATCAACAGCATAAGCCTTTTTTCTCTGAGGTCTTAACAGAGATGATACCTTTTAAAGGATGCTAACTTATTCTCAAAGAGAATCTTAACTCAGGTTGTAAAAGATACATAATGAAGTCAGATATATAGATATATTTTCAGTTTTTACAGTCGCTAAAATCACATAATCTAATTTATGGTATGAATAAACAGATACATAAAATTAAGCTGGTTAGAAAAGAACCGATTTACTTACTCTATTTTTAACAATCAATTCAACCAGATAGCCTATGTTGCTAAAATCAAGAGTTTTTAGAAATATGGTAGTCACAATAACTAGAAAAAGTGATTCTGAGAGAGATCATTTAGAGCGCACAGTGTGCTTTAACTCTTACCAGCTGTGACAGGGAACACCACTACTATTCCTCTGATTTTGCCTAGAAGCTTTAAAAGAATCTGTTTATAAACTGGAACCAATACTTAAGTGTCACTGGATTAACACTTCAGAATTTCATGTTTACACGTATATTTCACAACTCTCTTTAATATGCTTTAAAGCTGCCTGAGACTTATTTATGTGCTACACAGCAATACTGGGTTCCATAATCTATAGCTACTTTCTTTTGAAATTGAATTTATTGCCACAGAAAATTGTGGCGAAAATAAAGCCAAAAGGTGTTGCAATCCACTAATTGAAAACATGTATTCTGTAACTAGTAAGCATTAGTAAGCACTTAAGAGGTAAGTTTTATTTAGCTTTTTTGAAGTAAGAGTTACAAATATTATTAGCAAAGAGTTCTCAGAAAATAGTTTTAGTTAGAATTTAGCTAGATTTATGTATATGTATAAATACACACACGCACACATATGTATTTATCTTAAAACAAATCTAAATTCTGATCCAGATAATTCCTGCAAAAGAGTTAAAGTTTGGCTCAAGATAATGTTGAATGTGCCTCTTGCCTCTAAGGATCTTAAAACAATCAAGATTACAAGAGTTCAGTAAAACATCAGTACATATAGCTATTGAATTAAATTCCCAGAAACATTTTTGGAGTATCTGCTATTTGCCAGGCATTGTACTAAGCAATATGAATATAGGAATGAATAAAATACAAGTGCTAAATGGTATGGATTTAATTATAAATGTTATAAGGACAAAGCTTATAAGCATTTTGTTACTGATTGATACTGTATGTCAATAGCTAGTTTAAAAAATTTTTGGTTTGCTTTTGGTAAGATCCTTCTGTGCATCTACTTAAAAGGTTTACCCCTTTTTCCTTCCAACCAACCAATTTGCCAGTTTATGAGAGACTCTTTTCTTAGTGCTGGTACACGACTCTGTGGAAGCACTATTTTATTGTATGGTGAGTGTCTGTTTATAGGTCTGATTTCTTTAGGATTGTGAGCTCCTAGAAAGCAGAGACCACTTGTACGTTTATAGTCCAGAGCTTCATGGCACATGGTTTTTACTGATTTGAAATCACTAAATTAGCATCACCAAAGAGCAAGAGAAGGTCTTGCAGAATTCTGAGATAAAGCTACTTTTCAAAATTTTGGTTCAGACTAGAGTAGACTGGGTGAAGGGAAGGAGTCCTCTGTTGTTGAGGGGATGGTAAGAACTGACCTCATGGAGTATTAGCCTTGGTTCCCTTCGTTTCCGTGCTTTTCTCCTGGTGGGCTGACAGATTCCGTGGGGGATGTATGTGAGCTATGGAAAAAAGTTGGGAGCAAAACTGCTCTTTGAATCTGTGCTTTGGCCACTAGTCTGCCCCCACCATGGGGAGCCAGTGGCTGGAAGGGAATTCTGAGAGAAATCGAGCAGAGGAGAAGGAAATAGCTGTCACAGTTTATGAAGAAAAAAATAGAAAGTTCCAAGGTTACATACTGAGCCTTTTACTATACATGTAACTCAGCCTCTCTTTGTGACAAAGTATGACCCCAACATTTATCTCTCTGGGGTTCTTTCTGCCTGAGACATAGACTAGAGAAAAAGTCTGATGTACATGTCTCAGCATCCCCAAAATTGAAACAATAGTTTATCTTAGTGTCCTTTTCATCTTTAGAGTTTAAGCCTTATTTGGTATTTAAATTTCTTTCCGAGCTGTAGTAAAGTAAAATCAAATGTATAATTGAGCTACTAATTCAAGTGTTTAAAAATTTAAACCATTTTTGTTTGGATTTTGCTCCATTAATTTACCATATAATTTTAATTAATCTGGTAATTACCATTACTTTCCCATGCATCTCTTCAGGAGGAAGCTAAGAAAACCTTCTCCACCAACCCCCAATTAATGAGACACTCCCTTCTTTGTGCTGGTACAAAGCTCTGTGGTGGCACTTATTTTACTGTATGGTGATTGAGTGCTTATAGCTCTTATTACTTTGCTGGACCTTGAGCATGTGAACAGAGCAAGTATCTTAATAACCTATGAAACTGCCAAGCTTCAGCCACTTCATGGTTTATAGCCCAAAGTGCAGACACTAAGGTACCACTTCCATGAGATGCTTGAACTGATCTGCTTTTAAACATCCTAGTCATTTTTAAAAAAATCTCATTAGTGTCAACTGATTACAAAATTAGGACTCATTTTCACTGTCTTATGGTGTTTGAAGTCTTAATTTTGTTTGAATGAAAACATTTAATTGTGAAAGAACAATATGAATCTTATTCAAAATATTTGATTCATAAGAAACTTTTCTGTTTAATGGAGAAGTCAGTGGGAGAATTTTACTGGTAGACTTTCTAGTAAAATCATTTATATATTTTGTAAATTTTTATTTTGATCTATTAGTTTAATAAATTATATGTAATATTCAAATTACCAACCAATTTCTGTTTTCTACAAAATTTTAGTTACTGAAATTTGTAGCTATGAACCAAGTCCTTAAATCAGTGTTTCTTAACTACTAGTTCATTAACAAATTAAAATTGACATTTTACTCCATTGGTGTATCATTTAGAATAATTTGGGGGGCACAGAAAAAATTCCAGTCCAACTGGCTTAAACAAGAAGTGGGTTTATAGTCTTTATTAAGTGTATGTCCAGAGTAGAGTGGGTGCCAGAGCTGATTGATATAGACTAGAGACTCAATAATGTCATTGCAGACTTGTTCTTTTTATTATTAGTATTTTTTAAATCTCTAGTCTCTGGCATCCTATGTTGACCTTGTTGACCTCATCCTCTGGCTCTTGGCATCAGATACCACTTTCAGATATGAGAACATTTTCAAGGGAAGAACAGGTACCATCTTTAATTATACCTCTGTCTTTGGATGGCCCCTTTCCCAGAAGCCCCACCGCAGACTTCCTCTTTTGTTGCTGGGAAGGGTCATTTGCCCATTCTTAACCCATCATTGGCAAGGAAAATGGATGACCTCGACTGGTTTAGACTTATCATTTGGATTGAAAAAGATGGTGGGGAGTAAATCAGAGTGGTCTCTATAATAAATCTTTACTGCCTATGTTCAATTGTCAAAGTGTTTTTACAATAAGGAAACTGAATGAATTTCATTGCATGTGAAGTGAATGAAAATAGTTTTCTAACAAGAAATACAAATAAATCTTATAAATACACTTATATTTGTAGAGAATTAAAAATATCACAAAAGGAAAATTTTTTCCTGGTTTTCTAAGCTTTGTAGCCAGGCATGTAATAATATATCTTTTTAAATTTCAGGCTTTTACCTTAAGGTTATTGCTTCTTTCCCCTCTCCCCATGCCATTGGTACTGGAATAGTCTCTAAAAGTTTATTTTTGTTTGTTGAATGAAAATATTTAAAAATAATTTCATGAAAAGAATATAAATCACATTTTATTTATTTTTTACTTGATAATGGCTACTCAAGAGATAAATGGATTTATAGAGTGATACTGAATATAGAACATAGATTTTTGAAAATAAATTTTGAAGTATAAATGAAATATTAGTCTCATACATATGGATTAACTAAAAATCCTACCAGGAATTTTGACTGCAGTCTACTAGTGGTAGTTTATAGCTTAAGAAGAAGAATGTTAAGGTTAAACAAGGGTTGAAGGGATATTGCAGATGTTGTTCCTCTGTCAAGTGTAGTCATTGGCACACCTGCAACACTAGGTCTTCTTTCAACATCCATAAAGGCTCACTAGGGGCCAGACTGCTTCCAGATTTATTTCCTGCTCACTTTATTCTCTTTTTCACTGTGCTTTTTCTGCTGTGCCCTTACTCTCATTTACTTAAGCTGTTTTCATAAGGGAATTTGTTCTTGCAGATTTTAGATTTTTTATAATAGAAAAAATATGGAATCATTGAAATTTATATTAAATGGCTCCCCCCCACCCCCATTCAATTACTGTTACAATTGCTAAGGTGATTATAAAGGAAACCTAGTAAAAGTATTCTTTGGGGACTACCAATGTAGGCAGAACATCTGGAAAGTTCAGTACAATAATAAAAAAAATTGAAACAGATACATAATCACTACCCCGCCTCCTGTCAGAGACACTGTTATTAGTAATTTAGGAAAAATGTTATTCTCCCTACCCACAAAGAAAGGTAAATATATACTCATAATATTAAATTGTTGAACCTGAAATCAGTAGTTTTATATTGGTCTTAGAGATTTCAGGGAAAAATCATGCATTTCCAAAAGTAACAATTTTGCCAATAAAGAGTAGGAATTAAAATGGTGATTTTGATAAAACTTAACCAGATGTGAATTCCTTATATGATTAAAAAATGCACCATTTTGCTGCTTTCAAAATGATATAATTATAAAAATAAGCTCAAAACACTGAATTCTAAAACAATCTGTAGGTTTTTTTTTTTTTTTTTTTGCCATTGTTTAAACTTTAATGTAAGTCTGAAATTATTTTTTTAAATAATAAGGACTTGGAGAAAAATATAATAGCAAAATACATATCAGATTTCCAGTACAGAGGGCAAAACAACAGCATTTCTGCAAGTACAACAAACTCCAGAAAGTTCTTTTTGTGCTGCTTAAATTAAACTGCTGGCAGGTTTTTCTTAATCCAGGCATCCTGACATTACTATGCACACACATCAATCACTTTACCCATCCATCCATAATGAGCAGCTCAATCAAGCAACGATTAGCTTAACAAGGAGACTAAACCTCTTCTTTTCCTGGGGAAGAAGAGGAGAGATGATCCATAACTCATCAATGATTGTGTAGAAAACTAAAAACAAGATGACCAAACAGCTCTTCTGCATTATTTTTAAAGAAGGTTTTTATCAAGAATTCACCAAAAATTTACCTTCAGTCAGACTTCTGTACTAATATTTAAATGCACTTATTTAAATTTTAAAACACAAGGTTGGTTTCCAAGCAATGGTCCCTCAGCTTATAGGTTAAGATTGCATCAGAGGAAAGAAGTCAAAAGTGCCAATCCCTGGGCTGCCACTAATTGCATTTTTTAGATATTGGGCCTTCAGAGGTCTCGCACCACTGTATTCTCTGCAGGACTTTTCAGGACAGCTTCAAGTTTTCGCCAGAGCCGGAAAGCTGGCATTCCCAGAGTAGTTCCATTTTCTATCATGACAATAGCTCCTACTCCCACAGCCTTTCAAACATTTGGCTCAAAAAAGGCCGACCATGGATAAAGGTTTTATTTTTTATTTTTTATTTTTTTGTTTGTTTTTTTACAACTTCTCCTCAACTTCTAGGATACGGAAGCCTGAATAACCTTCAGCTCTATTTGTTCTAACTTTCCTGAAAATTTCAATAACTACTTTGGCCTCACAGTAACAAGCATAGCCCTTATTTAATATATATATATATATAAAGAATTGAAAATTAAACCATTGGCCCTCCTTCCACGAAAACCAACAGCAACAAACAGCCATTCTGACTGCTCCCCCTCCCCACCTCCAGTCCATTATTGCCCTGCAGCCAGAATATTCTTTTTTTCCCCTTACTTATTTATGGGCAATATGGGGGCCAGGGATTGAATCCCGGACCTCATATGTGGGAAGCTGGCACCCAACCACTGAGCTACACCTGCTACCCCAGAATATTCTTTTAAAAGTACCAATATGATTTTGTTATTCCACTGCTTAAAGCCCGCTGTTGTCACTTGTTCTGCCTCCAGACTTCTCTCCTCCCATCACCCTTGACCTAGCCAGTGTCTGTACCTGTTGTCCTCAATTTCAAGAGCAGCCCCTTTCACTGGCTAACTCTTTAAAAAAAAAAAAAAATTGTTTAGAGTTGTTGGAGGTTTATGGAAAAATCAGGCAGAAAATACACAGTTCCCTTATAATCCACCCCACCCCCCACAGTTTACCCTATTGTTAACATTTTGCATTAGTGTGTTACCTTTGTTACTATTGATGAAACAATGTTATTATAATTATATTATTAACTGTAGTCCACAGTTTGCATTGGGTTCATTCTTTGTGCAGTATAGTTTTGTGGCTTTAAAAAAACTTTATTCTAGTAACATATATACTACTGTTAATCATTTTTCAGGCCTAGGCTTTAAAATCACTTCTGCAGCAAAGCCTTCTCTGTCCCTCCAGACCAGGTCAGACCCCAAGTTTATCTGACTTTCAATGAGGACCAAAGCCAATTCTCCTTTTGTTCACCACTCTGTTCCTTAGGCCTGGAGTATGGCTAAGAGTGATGCTCAGTAAATATTTGTTGAGTAAATAAACAATGAACTTACTATATATGCTGGGAATTGTGATAAACAAAGTGGGGACAGAGAAGGGGCTTGCCTCCTGGTGAGAGAGGGAAGGCTTATACACAAGCAATTGCAATAAGGAAAACAATAAATTGTCATAAAAGAGGAATCTATAAATGCTGTGGGGAATTCAGTTTTAAAATTACCCTTTATGAACAGTGGTTTATTTTAGGTTGTCAAGATATACTCTAGAATCTTGTTTATTTCATAGTTCTATCTAGTAGATGCCACCAGCATTGGTTCACCATTACAAACATAGGTGATCAGGATGGTAACCTTCTGATTTATTGTTCAATTTGCGTCACTTTTGAGTGTAAGTGGGACCTAATTAATAATTACGCCTGGAAATAGGTAAAGAGAGACTCTCCCTGGCAAAACCAGGATGCGAGGTCCCTTGGTTGCAGAAGGCAGTTTCTTTGTAACAGGTTTGCTGTCTTTTGAATATTATTCAAAATACTTGGCTAAAACATTGTATACAAAATATAACTTAATTTGGCTCATTAAATGAATACTGCTCCTAAAATGTCTGTCTACATAACAGGCATTCTCTTTCCCCCATTTTTAATCTTCCCACTGTGTTTCTCTGGTTGAGTTAGTGGGCACTTGAGCAGCTAAAGCACCTTTTCTTTCCAGGTTAAAGATTTTTTTTTTTTTTAAATGAGGTAGTTTCTGTCTTTGACATTATATGGCACAATTATATAATATAAGGCTAGTATTGCCCTTTAGAAGGCTAGCAATCCTTTTAAAATAAAGTTTATATGAAGGACCAAACTTGTTCCTCAAACATTATTTATGTTTCTGAGAGTTCACCTGTTTGCAAATTATCACCTTTCAGTCATTCCTTCATAAATTCAATAGATATAGTCAAAATACCTTCTCTTTCTTCATGTAGCTTACATTCTTTAAATTCTATTAAATGTTCACTGATGCCTTCATTCAGAATCATTTTTTTCTTCCTTTTTATCCTCTTGGTGATTCATTCTTGCTATTCTTATGGCACTCAGCAGTGCTTAGCTTCTTTTATAGCAATATTTGAATGTATCTGTTTCCTCTCTGACTTTTTGGGTTCCTGAAAGTCAGGGCCACATCTTATTTGCTTTTCTCTCCTTAACTAGGTCAGATAGCATTTTTGTAGCTGGTATAACCTCAGTGGTTGATGAGTAAATACTAATGTAGTGAAAAGGTATTTGATAAAAACTCTAATGACTTTATATCTACTTTTTAGAAGCAGAATAGGTCACATTCATAATAGTTTCAGGATTATCCTAAATAAGCAGTTTATAAAATGCATCATGACCCAAGTTAGGAGAGCAGCCAGAGGCATTTTGTAGTGACATTAGCCATGACCATAGTTTCTGTGGCTCACATGGGACAAAAGATGAATTTGCCTGTAAGCAAAACATATGTTATAAATTTCCATGCAGTATGGTGGTCCATAATGATTAAAAGTGATTAAAAATAAATGTTGAGGAGTGGATGTAGCTCAGTGGTTGAGAACCTGCTTCCCATGTACGAGGTCCTAGGTTCAATACCTAGTACCTCCTAAAAAAAAAATGTACTAATAACATCTTCCAATATTGTTATTTATTTATTTCTTTAAATAAATGCCTATACTTACATGAATTAAATTTTCCCCCAAATGTTGGTTTATTACATATAACTGTACATGATTAAAATCTTACTTTTATTTTAATCTCAAGATTTAAAATAAGCCTAGTTTCATCTTATTATGAAATTTTGTCATGGGTTATCTTTTAAATAGAATCTATCTCCTATATGCTCTATTTGGGAAGGAATTTTAATCTGACTTATTCAAAGATACATCTGCAGCATCTAGAACAGTACCTGGCCCATATTGGATGCTCGTTATTTATTTATATAATGAAGAAATGAAAGGATGAATTAACTTGTGACTAATAAAAGAATTATAACATTTTTTAAAAATAGAAAGATTTTTTGTAGTTACCTTTTAAAAGGAAGAACATGAAAAAGTCACTTGCTTATAAGATGTAGGCTTGTTTCATAGACCTAGTGTTGGAAATGTCTCATATATGTCTAGTTCATGTGAATAAATCATTATAAGTAATGTTAGCAAAAGATTAGGTTCTGCCAAGTGTTTTGTTTTTGTATAAGATAATACATTATACCTATAACCGTTGAATGACCCACCTGTTTTCTTTTAGAAGAACATGGATAAATTTATTACTGTAAGTTGAAAATGGAGAAACTTTGTAAAATTAACTAATATTTAATTTAACATATTTAATAATTCCTATTTAATGAACCAGCTAAAAGAAAAATACAGGTATATATATTATTTTCTCTAGGACACAAAAGAAAGCATTCTAAAAGCAATATGCAGATTTTGGGCCCTAATGGTAGGAAAATGTGAAAGATTTAAAATTTTAAATTATTTGGCATGTGATTAAAATGGAGTAAAAGAAAAGATAAAATGAACAGGATGAGCATAAAAGTTGCCATTGAGGCAGTACAGTGTAATGGAGATATGACTGGGTTATGAGTCAAACAACTTGTCATCACCTCGCCCCGTGGACTTGGGTGACTCACTTTGCTGCTCCTTTTCTCACTTAACTCATGGTAACAGATAAAAATGTCTACCATACCAACTTCACAGGCATCTTGTACACATCAGATAAGATCATGTGTGAGAAAATGTTTTGACCTAAACATGCTTAAGGTATTTTATTCTGTTGCCTTTAAGCATCTTATTGGTAAAGGTGAACAAATAAGAATTTATGGCTTTTCAGTCATTTGTATTCAAAATTGTGTTAAATTATGCAAAGATTCTAATTAATTGGATTAATAGCTGAAGCATTGTGTGATCTCCATGTCTGTACCCTTAACAACAAAAATTAACACTGTAAGAAATGATATATATGATTAGATGAACAATGCCTCAACTGCAGTTGAAGTGGTGTTATTTTACTTGGACAGGAGGCATAGTAATAAGGAATTGGATTATTTCCAATGACAATTATTTGCTGCTGAAAATCAGTTTTAAAGAGTCTAATGTAAATTTTTCCAATGTGTATTTTACAGAGCCTGGTAAGATGGTAACGATTACTCTTTGATTAAAAGATACCAGGGCCAATTAATTTTATTTGTTAAACAAGGAAAGCCATGTTAATTTACTGCAGAACTTTTCAGTGCTTTTAATATGCTAATGTGTATAATGAAATTTTAAACAGTCATACAGAATATGCAGCATTTCCCAAGGTATTTGACATTGGATTTTTGCCCCACAGATTATCTATTAACATCACACTAGGGCCTTAATCTTCAGAGTGTGACCCCAGGACCAGCAGCATGGGTATTACCTGGGACATTTCTGACAAGTTCTGGGGCTCCAGCCCAGACCTACTGAATCAGAATCTCTCAAGGTGGGGCCCAGCAGGTTGGGTTTTAACAAGCCCTCCAGGTAGTTCTAATGCATTGAGAACCACTGCACTTGAGTTTCCTGGAACATAGTTAGGAAAATACAACTCTGATGGACTTAAAATATGTTTGCTTTTAACAGAAAGCCATTCTATTCTGAGTAGTGATATTTGGGTCTCAGGTTTTCAGCTCGTGTGTGTGCAAGCGCGCATGTGCAGGCGTGCGCGTGTGCGTGTGTGTGCGCAATCATCAAAGAAAATAAAGCAGATGCATTCTTGCCAAGAAGAATAGGTGTGGGAGAATGAAAAAGGTGTTGAAAGTTTATGATTCAGGTTTAAAGTGAAGTTGGATTAGCTTTAGATTAGCTGATCTTATTACCACACCCTGACTATAATTCAAATTCAAACTTCTGTAAATTAAAGAAGTGGTGTCTTTTTACAATGGGTAGATTAGAAAGTGGACTTCCTTATGATTTTAATTTTCATAGTGGAGGTGTGCTATTCTTTTCTTAAGCTTTCTGACTCAGTTTATTCCAATGGGCCATAATTTCTTTATGATGTTCTTTTTGGGAAATTCTTTCAACATTTATTTATTGGATGCTTTGTGGGACTTGGTAAGCACAGTGTTAAGTGCTGGACAAACATTGGTAAATACAAAGAGCACAGTTCTGATCCTCCCAGAGCTTGTAGGGCATAGAAACATGAAAGCAAGGAAAGCATTTCCTGAAGAGTGAATGCTTTGGTAAGGAAGACCAAGAAGATACGGGAAAAAGAAGGAGGGATGCACAACTTAGACCCTGGGGATTATGGAAGCCTTCCTAGATGAAATGTGACATGATAGATGCATTTAAACATATTGCATAGTGATGACTTGAAAACAATGCAGCGATAGTCTAACATTTCAAGATTTGGCCAACTGATTGTTTTCTCATGTTTCAGATTTGAACTCAAAAGTCACATCCTTAGCCCAACCTTTCCAGCATGCCCCCTCACCATAAACACTCCCAAACTTGATGCTCTCTCCCTGTTACTGGCTGTGCTCCTTACAGAATTTTAACAATTGGGTTATTAGTTGTCTTTCCTCACCAGAGTATAGTATGGACTTAGAGCTGTTTTTAGCATATAGTAGACATAGAATAAATATATGGTGAGTAAGTATGTGAGGGAGTGGGTGAATTAACAAATGGAAGAATTACCCTGTGAACACTTGGTTCTTATAAACACAGGTACCAGATAATCCTAGTGCATAAGATTAGACATTTTTGATAGTCTTAAAATTTAAGGAGGTAAATGTGTCACCATATGCAGATGTACTTGAGAACCACCTTTACACAGTGGAATATTTGGTCTTGTTGATTAATAGAAAAGTTTTTGTATTTACAAATTGTGCAAAATAGATTTGAAGGATTTTTGTACTTGAAATATGCTAATCATAGTATGAACATTGTCATACATTTGCCATTTTACGTGGTGATTTAAACATCACCGGCTTGACTGGCTTTCCCAGGCTGCTATGGGGCTGCATAAGGCGCATTTGTGCCCGCTGGCTTGCATATGCAGGTGGTCATCCTGAAGCTATTGCCTGCAGGAGTTCATTGAGAGTTAGATCAAGTTGGACACCAGGGCTCCTGCATAAGCTTTACAAGTAAAGAAAGATAATTTCCACTGTGTTGTACTTTCATGATATGCATATCTTTCCTCTTTTTCTCAGATTCCTTTCTTCCTTAAACTTGTACCACCTTACTTCCCTACCCTTAATATGTTTCTCCTGTTTTTGCTCTTCCTTCCAATTTTGCACACCTGAAAACCTCTCATTTTTTCCCCTTCAACCCCCTCTCTTGTTTGAAAAGTCCAGGGAGGCCTTCTTTTTTTCCTTCTGAACTCTTGATATTTTTGTGCAACTCTCTGAAGCCTTCTACACCTTGGACATAGGCATTGAAAAAAGGGCTAACATTAAATTTATTCAAAGACATTAAACTGTTTCACTCAGAGATTAAAATTTGGTAGAATATGAATTGGTTTAGAACCTTATGAACCAGAACCAGTGAAATGGTTCACCAGAATGGGAGTGCTTTATACTTTCTGGATCACTGATTATCTAGTACAGAGAGTTCAGCATCACCAACACAAAACAGCAGCTCTTCTGTATCTTAAAAGGAAATGACAGAGCATACGTTAGATATTTAAAAAATAAACTAGGCTAATTTTTTCCCCTCTGATTGAACTGATGTCGGAGAGGCCCTGGGAGGTCTTGGAGAAATACCTCAACCAAGGGTAAGAGGGTTCTTAACACAGTTGAGAAATAGAATTCAAGGACTAGTCAAATAATAGCAAGGGGATTTAATGCAAAGTGCAGGTACACACTCAGGATGGGAATGCGGGTGTGCCCTTATGAGTCACACCTGCTAGGGCTAGGGGTGCTGCTTTATTAAGGCTGGGCTCCCCCCTCCCCCTCCATGTAAATGAGAACTTGTAAGTTCCAACATCCTCATTGGTTCTGCCTTATGCAAAAGAGGGATTGAAAACTACAATTTAGTGGGACCTGTCCGGGGACATGTCGTGAAGCGTGGTAGTTAGGTGATGAGTGGGCCTCCCATCATCTGTATCTTCCGGCACCAGGCCTTAGGCGGGTGCTTCTCTGCAGTGGTTAGGGACTATCTGATGATAATTTCCCATTGGTCCTCTTCCACCACTGAATTGTCTCCTTGTAGTACCTGTGATGGTTTGAAGCTGCATGGACCCCAGAAAAGTATGTTCTTAAAGTTAATCCATTCCTGTGGGTGCAGACCCATTGTAAATAGTATCTTTTGCTGCTTAGGATCTTAGGATGTGGCCCACCCATTTCAGGGTAGGTCTTAATCCTTTTATCTGGAGTCCTTGATAAGAGAATGAAATTCAGACAAAGAAAGAGAGAAAGTCGTGGAAGCAAGAAGCTGAAAGCAATGAAAACTGGAAGAGAAGGGAAGACCAGCAGACTCTACCATGTGTTTTTCAGGTGACAGAGGAGTCCAGCATCACCGGCAGCCAGTTCAAGAAGAAGGTCTTGATGATGCCTTGATTTGACATTTTCATGGCATCAGAACTGTAAACTTATAAGCTAATAAATTTCCATTATAAAAGCCAACCCATTTCTGGTACATTGCTTTCAGCAGCCTAGCAAATAGAACAGAACGCAATAGTTCTTAAAAATGAGGTTGTTATTAAAATCTCTGAGGAATCCGAATACGGTGCTGCTTGGGATTTTCCTCCCTCCCTTTTCTTGTAAAGTATCTTTCAAAAATAGGAAATAGTGTTTTCTCCTCATTTTTGTAGAGCATTATACAGTTGACAACCATTTATTTATGCAGTTTCTACGCCCACTTAGACTATATGTGGCCTTTCATCACGGATAAATGCTTTGCTAAGTTTTCAAGGTAGTAGGGTAAAATGTGTCTAAATACTTGTTGTTTTTTTTTTAAACGATTTATTGAAGTATATCATTCATACATGAACATATATAAACTATAAATGTTCGGCAAACATCGTGAACTTACAAAAACAAACATGCATAACATCATACAGGGCTCCCACACATCACCCCCCCACAAACACTCCACATTGCTGTGAAACATTTGTTAACGTATCATGAAAGAGCATTGTCAAAGTATTACTACTAACTATAGTCCGTATCTTCCTCCCCTATACATTTTATTAAGGATTTATTTATGTATTTATTTACTTTTATCCATTTTTACCCCGCCCTCCTCGTTTTTGCTGGTTCTGTGTCCATTCGCTGAGCGACTCTGTGTACATTTCCTGCCCTCTCTTCTCATCCTTCTCCTCCTGTCTTCACTGGGATTCGATCCTCAGAACCTCTGATGTGGGAGAGAGACGTCCTATTGCCTGTGCCACCTTAGTTCCTGGTTTTTCAGCGTGTCTCGTTTTGGCTCTCCCTTGTGTCACTCTCCAGTTACGTCATCATGTTGCTGCATGGCCCCACGTGCCTTCTATATTTTTCTTTTTTAAATTTTTACTGGGAGGTTCCAGGGACCAAACCCAGGTCCCTCCATATGGGAGACAGACACCCAACCATTTGAGCCACATCTGTCCCCCTGTTATATCTTAACTGTTATATCTGTTAAGGTTGACCAAAGATACCTAGAGTTACACTCATTTCCTGTAAAGGACGGTCATATAATAAATCAGGCTTAGTTTATCACCAGCATTCCAAAAACCAGACCTAGGGAGAAAAACTAGGTCTGGGGACACATGCATAGTTTCTAATATAGCGAATGTTTAACCTATATTCTCAGGACAGCGAGAATATTCGCATAATACTTGGTTTTAAAACAATGATTTTTTCATGGGAGAGTAGGTTTTCTAGGTACATGATACAAAACTCAAAAGCTACAAAAATAAGCCTGCTCTCTACTTCTGTCCCATCCACTCAGATGCCCTCCTCAGACGCAACTGATGTGACCAGGTTTTTGTTATCCCTGCAGAGATAGTCTATATGTATATGATTCTTGATTTTAAATAAAAATCAAGAGTAACTGTATATACTGTTCTATATCTTGGTTTCACTTAACAATATGTCTTTTAAGACATTCCATATTACTATGTAGAGAGCATCCACATTGTTTTATAAATGTTGCATACGTTTATAGTGTATGGATACAATAGAATGTATTTGATGTTTCCAGTCCTTTACTGTATATGTACATGTATGCATAGATCAGCAGGAATATTTCCTAGAGCTTAGAGAGTGTTGAGTTGTACACCAGTTTGTACTGGTTTCCATGTTGTATTAGTCTGCTTTGCTGCTGAAAGCAATATACCAGAAATGGGTCAGCTTTTAACAATGAAGATTTATTAGTTTACAGGCTTACAGTCTAGAGGCTAAGAAAAATGTCCAAATCAAGGCATCATCTGGAGATGCTTTCTTCCCAAAGACCAGCTGCTGGCGATCCCGTACTCCTCTGTCACTTGACAAGGCACATGGTGGTGGTTTCTGGCCTTTCCCTTCTCTCCTGGGTTGCATTACCTCCAACCTCCTGCTTCTGTGGCTTTCTCTCTGAATTTCATTCTCTTACAAAGGACTCTTGTAAGCAGATTAAGACCCACCCTGGGCTGTACCTCAACGGAAGTAACCTAATCAAAAGACCCTTAACTGAAGTAACCTCATCAAAAGGCCCTCCTTACAATAGGTCTAAACTCGCAGGAATGCAGTACCTTTAAGAACATATTTTCCAAGGTCCACGTAGCCTCAAACCATCACACGCCTCCCTCTAGACCCCCAAAAGGCATTCTTTCCATATACAAAATGCGTTCATTCCATCACAATATCCTGAAGCCTTAAATCCTTGTGGTTATCCTTGTTCAGGATATTGTTATCCTTGCGGTAACAATATTAAATACAAATTCTCATCATATGTGGTTATAGGTGTGGTCTGTTTTGGGTAAAATTCCCCTCTGGCTCTGGACCTGTGAATCTTAGGAAAGAAGTTGTCTGCTTCCAATATACAATGGTGTGGACAGACATAGGATAAATGTTCCCATTTCCACAGGGAGAAATTGGAAGGAAAACAGGGGTCACGGGTCCTAAACAATTCCAAAACCTTGCAGGGCATATTCCATTAGATTTGGTCTGAGAGTCATCTATAGAATGATGCTTTGTCCTCCAGGCTTGATGGAGCAGCAGCACCGTCCTTCCCAAGAGCTTGCACAGCAGCCCTGCTCTTCCCAAACCCTGGGCTGAGGGCTCCAACATCTCCAAGCATTGGGGTGATGGCCATTCTTTTGGCTTCACCCTCCTCAAGCATCGTGGAGCCGGCAGGACTCTAGGCTCTATCCTTCTCTAGCATCGGGGTGGCAGCCAGCCTGTCTGCAAGCCCCCAGACATCTGAGAAACCCGGGGTGGTAACATTCTTCCTGAACAATGGGGTGGAAGGTCTGTTCTTTCCAAGCTCTGCAGCATATTCACCCTTTACATATTCATGGGTAGGCCCACTCTCTTGGTCTGAGAAGATGTCTTTAGCCCAGAACTTAGCTTCCATGGTTCTGTCTTTGAAGTTGTTTTTCCTTCACTCTGTCCCTTTTTCTGTCCCTAGTAGTCCATGGTGGCTGTGGTTCCATTCATACAGATCTCGCAAAAAACCTGTGGGCTTTGCATGTAGCACACAGGTGTCAACCCTCAGACAATAGGACTTCCCACAGATCCTCTGGATAACTGCATTTCCAATCCTGACTTGCACTGAAGTTATTGACTGGTTCATGTTCAGTAAAATCCTCACATGGGGCACTATTCTTTGGGGAACTTGCTTTCTGGAAGTTCAGAATTTTCCAAATCATCAATTTCTGGTTTCTTTGTGCCCAGGATTTCAGTGCTCAGCTTATCCCTTTCCTCTTACTTTTTAATATAAGCTACAAGGAGAAACCAGCCCACACTTTCCACATTTAGTTTGGAAATCTCCGCAGCTAAATATACAAGCTCATCACTTTCAAATTCTGCCTAGGTCTGACATCAAAACACAATTTTGCCACGTTCTCTGCCACTTTAATACAAGGGTCACCTTTCTTCCAGTTTGAAATGACACATTCATCATTTATGTCTAAGGCCTTATCAGAAGTACCTTAAGCATCCATATTTCTATTAACAGTCTCTTCAAAGCAGTCTAAGTCTTTTCTATCAAGCATCTCACAATTCTTCCATAATTGTCCCCTTATCCATTTAAAAAACTGTTCCCACATTTTTGGTATTTGCAGTTGCAGAGCCTCACTTTCCTAGTACCAGAATCCATTCTAGTCTGCTGGGCTGCTGAAAGCAATATACCAGAAATGAATTGGCTTTTAACAGTGGAGATTTATCAGTTACGATTTTGAGACTGAAAAAAATATCCAACTTAAGGCATTATTAGGCAATGCTTTCTTCCTGAAGTCTGGCTGCTGGCAATCCTGGACTCCTCTGCCATGTGTCACGCATCTGCTGGTCTTTTCCTTCTCTCCTGGGTTTCGTTGCCTCCAGCCTCCTGCTTCTGTGGCTTTCTCTCTGAATTTTATTCTCTTATAAAGGACTCCAGTAAAAGGATTAAGACCGACCTTGGGCCTTGCCTCAGTTGAAGTAACCTTATCAATAGCCCCTATTTACAATAGCTTTACTCCCACAGGAATGGAGTAGCTTTTTAAGAACGTATTTTCTGGGGGACATGGAGCCTCAAACCATCACACATGTGCACCCACAGTGTGTAAGTGCCTATTTCCCTATTCCCTCCCTATATTCTTACCAGTGAATGTGTCATCAAACAAACTTTTGCAAAGCAGATAGAAAAAAAAAATACTATCTGGATGTTTTACTTTTCATTTCTCTTACCATGTGAGAGGTTCAACATCTTTCATATATTTGAAACCATTTTTTTTTTTGTAAAATCTTTTGTTCATTTAGATTGACTGTTTCTCTTGAATTGTTGCCTTTGTTATTATTTATTTCTAAGTGCACAGTATATATATATTAAGGAAGGTAACCTTTTGTGGTGATTTGCAAATGTTTTTTCTCAGTTTGTATTTTGAATTTATTTATAATGTGTTTTTGCCATGAAGAATAGCTAACATTTTTTTTTGGCCATTTACTCTGTGCCAAATGCTCTTTTAAGCCCTTTAATTTATCACCATAACTTATTTAATATTCAAAAGAGAGATATAGATAGGTATTAAGTAATTTGCCCAAGGTGTCACTGCTTAATTGATCTTAGGCAATCTGATCCCAAAGTCCACCCTCTTAACTACTGATCTGTACTGCCTAATCCATTTTTCTTTAAAAATGAAAATATAATCTGTTCCTGATAATTTTTAAAAAAATTCTAATTCATGAGCCTTTTGTTCCTGATACAGGTAACATGATACTTAGTATGTATGCATTTTAACTATAAGTTGTTTTTCAAAAAGAAATAAAGGAACCATTTTACTACACAATTCAGAGTAAAAAAGAATTAGTTCATATGGTTAGAAAAGCTTTTTTTTGAGATACCGGGGTTGGAGACTGAACCTGGGGCCTTGTATGTGGGAAGCTGGCGCTTAACCACTGAGCCACTTCGGCTCCCCTGAGTTGGCCCTCTCTGTTTGCTCGTTGATTGTTTTTAGGAAGCACCGGAGACTGAACCTGGGACCTCCCATGTGGGAAGCAGGCACTCAAATGCTTGAGCCACATCTCCCCAGAAAAGCATTTTTTATACTCAGTTTTTTATACATGATGCAAGGACCATTAGGCATGGAAGGAATTGACATCTGAAAGTTGATATTTATAAATATCATATTTTGGTTTGTTTTTCTCTTTGAAATAAAATAAGAGTCACTACTACCACTGGATTTTAGGTGTTGTGTACGTGTTAAACAATTTAGAAATAGCCTTGGCATCACAGAACCATGAGGCATGGTACAACACATAGATGTGCAGTCACATTCTTACAGAACTCCAGGTTTCAGAATGGTGCACAAAATACCTTAGATCTCTATTACTCTTTCCAGGATAAGCCCATTATTGAGCAAGACCTTTTGTGAATAGTTGATTGTTTTCCATCTTAAATGTAAAAAGATGTGGTATGAATTGATACTGCTTTTTTATGTGCTTGCAATTTTACAAAATTTGCCCCCTTAAAAAAAAGTGCAATTTAAGGGTTTACCTGCAGTCATACTTTATGGGTACCAAGATAGAATTCAGTAAATGGTACAGTAAGATAAGACAGATTTATTATGGAGGGAAAGGGAAGGCAGGTGGGAAAAAAGACTTGGTGGATGAGATGACACTGAGCTAAATCTTGAAAGAAAAGTAGAGAACAGCATTACACACAGAGAGAATTCTGAGATCAAAGGCACAGAGGAGATGCAGGGCTGAGGGACTGTAAGCAGTTTTGGTGTGGCCAAAGGGGAAGAGAAGGCACAGCTGAGAGGTGAAATTGGTTGTCTCCAGACTTTACTGTCCAACAGAAATACAATGCAAGCCTCATATGTATTTAAAAACTTTTAGTAGCCACACTACCAATATTGAAAGAAAAAGTGAAGTGAATTTGGATTATTTTAAAATTTAATCATTATATCAGAAATATTATTGTAATATATAATCCATATAAATTCATTAATGAGGGATTTTTTCAGACTATCTTTGAAATTCAGTATATATTTTACATTTCAAGGACATCTCATTTGGACTAGCCACAGTTTTTATTGCTCAGCAGCCACATGTGGCTAGTTGTTAATTGAATAGCATAGCTCTGAGGAGTGGGAATTGGGAGTGGAGAAGAGGCAGGTGAATGATTGTTTTGTTATAAGCCTCATATAATCATTTATTTTTAACACAATGTACATGGACATTTAGATAAACAATAATTAAAGGAAAAAAAGAAAATGTGAACACAAAAAAGGAAGGGGACTCAGTGCAGGGGGACCTTCCTTTTGAAGTGTTTGTGAAGGGAAGCAAAAAAATTGGATGGCGTTTGGGTAGGTGGTATGATGTGGGGTTTTTTTCTTTGAGAAAAAAGCTGTAAGGGAGGATTCAGTAGAATGAAAGAATTCAAAATATATGAGACCAACTGGGGAAGTATAGATGGTGGGTTCTGTCTTGATTGGCAGAAAGGAGACCTTTTCTTCTGAAACTAGGAGGAAGATGGAGAAGACAGATATAGATTTGTGTCCAGGTGTAGGTTATACTTTTAGAAGTTTAAGGAAAATTAAAGCATTCTCAAGGGTACCTTTTCATGAAGAAAAATAAAATGACACTTAAAAAAAAATCCACATGGCTCATAAATGAATAACTCTATTATCTATGTTCAGTTTTTCCCCTTTATAATAACATTTAATTCATTAATTCACCCATTCATTCTTCACATTGAAGAAAAAGCCTGTAATTCTGAGGTTCATAGACTATAGATGGCAAGAAATGTCACAAAAGAAACAAGTGAAGCTTCATTCACATTGTGCTAGGGGCATCCAGGGCAGATTTTGCCATTGACAGGGTCTTGGAAGTTTTAAGATGCTTCATTAAGAAAGTGATGGACATGAATTGATAGGAATTCTTTTTTCATCCCTCAATATATGGTTTGATAGCTTTTGTCTAAAAACACCCATGCACACACATATATATTTGTTTAGATGTAGAAACTTTCTGGAAAAACATGCAGGAAACTGGTAACAGTGAATGCCTCCAAAGACAGGAGCTAGGAGCTAGGAGCTAGGACAGAGGTGGAGAAGTCCTTTCCACTAAATCACTTTTGTATCTTGACCCATGGGAAAAGTTATCTATCCATACATTTTTAAAAATTTTTGAATAAAAAATCTAATAATTATATGTTTGACAAATTACAAGGGTCGTTTCTGATTGAAAGAAAAAACAAAACCTTACATTGCAGAGAGAAGCAGAAATTCTCCTTGAGGTGCTGATTTTATTATACATTTAGACCAAATTTTTCTTACAAGAATCTCTATAAAGTTATAATGTATATACATTGTTTAAATTTGAAAAGGCATAAAATTTCCCTTATAGACAACTTCTCATTTACTTAATGTGTAATGTCAAATGCACCTATTATATCTTAAGTATGATTCTTTTGAGGGAAAAGAGCTAGATCAAATATATCAATAAGGAAAAATGTATGTATTAAATAGGCTGAATTATTTGAGGACAAAGACTATTATTTTACATACTTTTTAGATTCCCCTGTTCCTGAAAAGGTTCTCAGAATTTAATTTCTCAGTTAATGAAGAATAAATTGATTTATTGGTTAAATAAGCAACTATGGAGCTGCCTTATAACAGTATACAAGAAATGGATAATTCACTAGAAACTGGCTTCTAGATATTAATTTTAATTACTTTGAAACAGCATAATTTAGTACCAAATGCTTAACATGCACCCATTGTTATTGTTTTAATTGTGAAATGACCACTATTTGTATCTGATCAGCTATACAAAATTCATCAATTTTTCTCTTAAGGACAGGTGGTAGAAATCCCAAAGAATAAAGAAGAGACTCCAAAATAAAGCCCATGTTTACTAATCTAGCACCATAATTCCAGACTTAGAATCTCCAAAGCAGCTGGAAGAAGGATGGTAAGAGGTGAGGACATTGGAAAATAAGTGTAGTTCTTAACTTGTGGCTTCATTTTTGCTCTAAGGCAACTCAGGGTCTAGCAAAGAAGAAAATGGCTGAGGCTGGAAATTTAAAACAAAAGCTTTTGGTTCAGATGGTAAAGGAGGCCCTCAAGGATAGTAGAATCAGTGTATCCAGAAGGCAGCTGGAATTGGCCTCAGGAACTAGGGTGTTTCTTCTTGGCATCCAAGTCCTTTTTGATGTCTTCAAGTTTTTTAGCTGGGTTTGGTAGGTCATAGTTCTGAGCCAGATACATTCCAATCACGTTGCCTAAAGTAAATCCAAGCAGGAACTGGAGTGTGATGTCGGTGGGGTGGATGAGGAGGGCGCGAAGGAAGACTGCCGATAGGAATTCTTGATGTCAAGCACAAAGGAATAGCGGTGGGAGAGGAGGAAGAATAGTGTGTGATGAGAGAAAGCTAGGTACTGACTTGAGTAACAGAAAATATCAATGAATACTAAAACATGTGCTTCCTTCCCTAAGTCAATTGTTTTTTTTCCAGTTTCTTCACAGTATGATTTATATATTATAGAAAATGCATTCCAAACTGTCCTAAACTATGAAAAATATACTGGCTCACAAAATTGAAAAGTTCAGCGTTAGCAAGCTTCAGCTTGCTTTGATCCCGAGACTTAGGATGTCACCTGACTCCAGCTTTGTTCTCTCAGATAATCTGGACTTTGCCCTCCTCCATATGTTTGTGCCACTCCCAGGTGGGATGACCTCATTGCTTTACATCTTCATGCCCTGTTGTCCAGAGCAAGAGCCTAGTGCATCTGGCCCAGAAGTTCTAGTGAGAGTGCTGAGACACACTCTAATTAGACTGTAGCTGGATTGCAAATGCCATCTCTTGGGTCGAGAATGGAGTTAGGATCCCTGGGATTACGTGTATCTCCCAGTAGAAACTAGGGCTTGTTGTACAGGGCAAAACAGATGCTGGTGATGCAGTCAGGAGTTCTCCTATGGTGCCAATGGGAGAGGAGAGTGAACATACACCCCAGTGACCTTGGACAGTTAGCCTGAAACACAAACTTTTTTTGTGTCCTGCTTATATCAAATATCGATTATAATTTTACATTATATTCCATAATATATTTTAGTATAAATCAAGAATTCCATTTAAATATTTGAGTGAAATTTAATGATCCAAAGCTGTTGTTTAATCGGTGTCTTCCCACACCTTTTGGTACCCAGTAGTATAGGTAAATAAGTCTTATGTAATTTTAACCTCATGGACTTCTTAATACAAACATGTTTTTGGTATGTAAAATAAAAATACTGGAAAATATTTACTAAATTCTATGTCCTGGATGTATTTCTAAGCCATGATTTTCATAAAATATTTTCCATCTAAAGGGTAAGCTAACAAGAAATTCAGTTTTATTTATAAATTCATTTATTCTTTGGAACTAACCACATTTTGGATATTGATAACCATGGTAAAATATCTTAGGATACTTAATTTTTTAACAGACCTTCTAACTTAGGTAATTAAACTTAGTTTTCAAATGTATTTAGTAGCTCTAATTACGCTTCAGGACATTTTAAAAACTAGAGTTGAACTCTTGCCCCAGGTTTTCTCTGATGTAATTACAGAATGAAAAATGGCCAAAAGAAAAAAAAAATTATCTTCATTGTTAAAAATGCCTCGCAGTACTGTTCAATACCTTTTAGATGTCATGATATTTTTATTTTAGACACAGACACACACACACACACACACACTATATGTTTATGTCTTTTTAGAAAACAGTTATCCATTTATTGTGATACCAGATCTCACAAGACACATGGATCATAAAGAAAAACTCTTAATTACTTTCAAGCAGAAGTAAGCCATGGTACGTGCTACATACTGTTTTAAGGTTTACAGACATTATCACATTTAACAGCCCTATGAGATAGGTACTGCTGAAAACCCCAGTTCCAGGGTGAGTAAATAACTTGCCCAAAGTCATATACTTGGTAAGTAGTGAGGCTGGAGAACCCAGGCAGCATGACTCTGGGGTTCATGATATAAACTGCACACTGTGCTGCTTCCTAGCCCTATTGATAAAAACTAAACCTCTGCCAGGTAGGTCTGTGGAAGGGCATTACCAAAACAATTTGTGGTGAGCATGTTCATAGACTTTCCTAGTTTCAAATGGAATGGCCACCCCTATGTTTGAGTCCTGGCATCAGAGCAGGCTGTTTCCTGGCAGCTCACATCTGTGCTGTACCTTTTGAAGTCATGCTTCGCTGGGTCTTTGATGTGTTCCTATTGCCCAGGTTCCTTTCAGGTGTCTAACTTCAAATGCATGGTAATGGTGCCGTTTTTCAGCAATGACATAATAGAATTGGGGTTCATTTACCCTTGTTGTTATGTTGGCCTTAATATGCTGGAGTTTTAGAAAAGTGTATTTTAAGTAATCAGAATATTGAGTTTTAAGATTTACCATTTGTTTCTTATGTGTTTAGTACATTCAATGACAAATTATATTTAAACCTCCTAAAAAAGCATTTTTGGAAGTGTTAACTGCTCTTTTCAAAAGAGGTGTGGTGAGTGCATTTCAGTTTTGCTTTGGTAAGAAACACCTGGGCGAAAAACCATAAGCATCATTTTCTCTCCTCTCATCTTCACCTCCTTTGTTTTGGGTACTCACCTCATGCCTCTGTCAAGTCCGTTACACACTTCCAGTCTCATTGGAGTAGTGAAGGATGAGCTGGGACTGTAGAAGTTCTCCCATTTCTTCCTTTGCGGGGAATTTTTAAAAGCCCTACACCAGAAACTTTGAAGAAATGTTAAATGTAAACAGACTCTTTCTATTTTGGATCATCTCTTTTTGATGTGGATCATCTACTTTGATTTCCATTCTGGATTGCTCTTTGTCTGCACGTCTCTCGCCTCTCTCCTGCAAGTAGATTGCTTACCTCTGGTCAACATCTCTGTTACAGATTTCATTATCTCTAACAAAGAAGAATGTGTGGTAGGACCCAAATGAGTTCCCCAGGCCTGACCTCATCTCTGTGCCAGAGGGATGGGGTGTGGGAGGTTGGGAAGGGGGCAGTCATCTTCATAGGAACCTGGTAGGAGAGCTTGTGCAGAAGACTACGGAGGAGGAGGTCAGCCAGGGCTCTCCCTCTCTTCCATCCTCTTTGTCTCTGTCTGTGGATCTCACACACACTCCCTGACATTGGCAATCTAATTTGATGCAGGATTTTGCTGTAGGGAGGAAAAACCTGTTGAAAAAAAAAGAAAGTGGTAGTGGCTCTGTATTCCAAATCAATTTCGTATTGATTGCTGGATAATTCTCCGTGAGTCATGTTTTTCACTAATCAGGAGTGCAAATTGATAAGATTAATGAGTGTAGCTGAGAGGATAATAGTGGGCCAGAACCTGTAAGCCATATATTTCTACCTGTGCCCTTCAGGGAAAATCCAGAGAGGAAGGAAGAGGAAAAATTAGATTAGTAATTGTGCTGGTTCTTCTGGTTTAGCTTCTTACAAGACACTTCTGCTGTTGCCAACTAAGAGGAGAGCAAAATAGAATGTAACACTAAAGGATGAGAGAAAAATCATAGCAGAATGTTGATAATTAGAATGTTATAAAATCATAACATGGCATTTCATAGAAGAATTAACTATATAATTTATAGTGAACATTTGAGTAGAAAGTTATAAGATGGGATATTTATGCTAGGCTAAATTTAAATTGTTAGGTTAGAAAAACAACCTAGATTGTCAACCTGAGATTGACAATAACCAAAGAATTCTTATTTTAAGAAAGATCACTTTCAAACATTAAGGGGGCTCCTATTATTGTTTCAGTCACAATCTAAAGTTTCTACTCATTTATATTTTGTATTTTAAATTTACAAAACCAGTTTGTAATTAAAATTTTCTCTAGGTATAAGCAAAAGGATTTGAATCTAGTCCATTTACATGTAATCTTTTAAGAAAAAATACTGGTGAGGTAGTAAGTGTTATTGTTTTGACTTAACAGAGGAACAGGGTAGAGGAAAGGGAGGTGGAAGAACTATTTTCTCTCCTAGGAGTTTATGTTTAATCTTTGTTACCTTATCAAGTATAGTAAAAAAAACAACTGTATGTCTTGAAAATTGCAGTGAAAGTAATCATAAGAAATGTCCAATTTAATATAGTTGAAGTACTGATAAACAAATGGGGTTCTAACCAAAATTCATTTAGGAACTGGAAGAAAGGTAAGACTAAATTTCAGCTAAGCTATCTACTGAATCTATGAAAGCCATTTTTAGGAGGAAAATTAAAATTCCTTGAACTGCTATATGTAACAGTTTTCTACAACCAATCTTCCTGGAGCAGACAACTGGGACATTTTTCTATTACAGAAAGGGAAAAAAAAAGTTATATTAAGGAATTAAATAGTGCAGTGATTTTCATATATCAGCAGTGAGGTGTGATTCACTTTCTATTGGGGGATGACTGATCTGGCAGAGGGAATAAGTGCAGGAGACCTAAGGCAGGAATATGGCTGACATGCCTGAAGAACAGCGAGGAGTTCAGTGTGCCTGGAGTGGCCTGATCCGCAGGGAGGGCAGTAAGAGGCTGTTCAGAAACATAACAGGCAACTAGATCATATCAGATCTTAGACAATCATAAGGGTTTTAGCTTTTATTTTACTGATATGGTAAGTCATTGGAATGTTTTAATTAAAAGTGTAACATGATTTGTCATTGGCCTTAAAGAGTTCATTCTGGCTGCTACATTGAAGGAAGGTCAGGAAACCAGGGTGAGAGTAGGACTGCAGCAGTCTCAGGTGGACCAGGGTAGCAAGGATAGAACTGATGAGAAAAGGTAGAATACCAGATGTATTTTAAAGGAAAAACTGAAAGAATTTTAATTGGATGTGGGATATGAGTAAAGGGAAGCATCAAGAACAACTCCAAGGATTTTTTCCAGGGCAAAGAATGGATTGCCATTTATGGGGCCACCAGAGACCGAGGTGAAGGTGTGGGTGAAGTCAGTTGTTCATTTTTGGACACGTTGAGATGTCAGTTAGAATGGATAGTGAGGCTGGCGTTCAGGGAGGAGGCCTGCCTGGAAATATAAATATGAGTTTAATAAGCATATAGATTTTACTTAAAGCCACTAGACTGGATGAGACCATTTAGGGCATGCATGTAGATGTAAAAGAGAGAGCACTCCGACTTTGGGAAGTTGGGGAGATACAGAAGAACCAGCAAGGGAGAACAAGGAGTGAGGAGAAGGGAAATCAGCCACATGAAGAAAATATTCAAGGGGGAGGAAGTGTTGATAGCCTCAGTTGTATCCTGTTTCAAGATCAGCCTTGACAAAAGCAGGATGGAGTGTTGAGAGAAAACCTGCCCGGGATGGTTTCAAGAGGGCCAAAGGGGAGAAGGAATTCCAGGCAGCAAGTGTAGGCAGTTCTCTTGAAGAAAAAGGGAGCTGAGAAATGAATGGTAACTGGAGTAGGAAATATGGTCAAGGAAAGTTTTTGCTTTTTTTTTTTTTTTTAATGAAAGTAAAAACAGCATGGTAATGATCTAGTAGAGGGATACAGAAGAAAGCGTAAGGGAGCTGCTGTAACACTGTCCTTGAGTAGGCCAGAGGGGGTGGGATCCATTGGTAAAGTGGAGCAGGCTGTCTGGCCTTAGATACAGAATGTGGTGTTAGTTTTTTCAATTAAGAGGAAAGGCAGAGTGTATGGATACAGATGCAGGTTGGTAACTAGGTGTGGTGATGCCTAATAAAGTAAGAAGTTTCTTTGGGTTGTGCATGACTGTGTTTATTTTATTTTATTAGTTTCTGTGGGCTCTCCTGGCCAGAGCGTGAAGGGGGAGCAGAAACAAGAAGTAAGGAAGGGCTGGGGAGAGAAAGCAGTTCTAGCAACAAAGTGAAAGGCTTGTGATCAAAGCACTTTTAGAACAGCTGCTGCCTGTCCTAGCCTGTATTGTATACTTTCTCCATTTGTTCCAAACCTGTAGTCAAAACTCACAGCACATAAAGGATTGTCCCATGATTTGCTTCTCTTCCTTTCTCCTAGTTCCTGTTGATGCCCTTCTTTCAGTCTGTGTCCCCCCCACCCCTCCCCCGCCAACATTAACACGGAGCTGTTGTGTACAGCAAACTTTGATTAAAGAGATGGGATGATGGAAGGTGATTACAACATGATCCTCACTACCTTTACTTTTTTAATCCTTTCCTTCATGTTTCAGAGTAGGGGCCCTTCCTTTTTTTGTGCCATGGATCCATTGGCAGTCTATGAAAGCATATGGGCCCCCTCTTCAACTCAAGATAATTTTTAAATGAAAAAAATTTCATAGTGTATTACAAAGTAAACCAATTAGCAAAATGCAGTTATTAAAATATTTTTAAAAATTTGTGATATAATGATAGATGTGATTCATTATTGTGCATTAAGCAGATTGGATGGCTACCTTGATTTCAAATTAGTTATTAATGTAAACAATATATTTAGATACCTGAAAAACCTATGATATGATATGAAAATATTTGCAATTGCCACTGGTGACCAGGTGTTGGTAATAGTCCTCTGACTTGTTGCCTACATTCATAATTAAAGGAAATGTGAAATTTTACCTAGAAGATATGAAAATAGAGATGCTATTTTTTACCTCCATCCAGGTTCTGTTGTATATCCCATTGGGGTGTGGACAATTGTTGCTGTATGTTACTCAGAAAAACATGTTTTTAAATTTAATCCATTCCTGTGGGTGTGAACCCATTGTGAGTAGGACCTTTTAATGAGGCTACTTCACTTAAGGGGCGACCCACTTCAATCAGGATGGATCTTAATCCTTTTACTGGAGTCTTTATAAGAGAATGCAGTTCATACAGAAAAAGAGAAAGCCAAGGAAGCAAGAAGCTGAAATCAGTGAAATCCAGAAGAGAAGGGAGAGACCAGCCATCACTTCATGTGCCTTGTCATATAATAGGAGCCAAGGATCGCTGGCAGCCGGTTTTTGGGAAGAAAGCATCGCCTTGATGATGCCTTGATTTGGACATTTTCCCAGCCTCAAAACCATGAGTGAATAAATTCCCATTGTTTAACCTGACTCATTTCATGGTATTTGAGCACCCTGGTAACTAGTCTCCAGGTTCAGAGGAACAGTGTATGTCTTTTGTCTAAGATTGATATCATCACTTATGTTCCAACCTCCTGTCCCTCCATTGTCTCTGAAACCTACTCCAAACAGCTATCCTGCATTGCTTTTCTACCTTAAATCTCTCTCTCTCCACTGGTTCTTTTCCTTCCATCTAGGAGTATGCCTGTTTTCCTCCATCATCTACCACACGAGGGCAGAAAATTGTCTTACTCACCTGAGTATGGGTGGTACAGTGAATGCTATGTGCTCTTCAAGTATATACTGCTTGTAGAAGGTACTCACTAAATGCTTTATTAAATAAATAAATAGATGACACTATTTCTGATGGAAACTCAGAAGCTTATTTTATCTAAATTAGTGAGTGATTTAAATGTCTTTGTGCCAGTAAAAGGAAGATCTTCATAAGATTAAGGAGCATTATGCAAGACCCATTGGCAAACACAATAAAGTATATAAATTTATTAGTCCGTTGAGGTTAACATTTTCATAAAGGAATATAACAGATTTCCAATGTTAAGTACTTTTGATAAGAAAGGTTGTGATTGACTTTGTTAAACCAGTTCATTAAATTCCACGAAAGTTTCGTAAAGAAGATAATTTGCAATAATTTTTAAATGTTGGACGTTAGAACTCAAAAACACTATTAACCTTAATTTCTTTAAGTCTCATGTTTAAAAATATAGTTCTCATTTGAATTTTGCAGTTAATGGAGTGAGTACAGTCTGTCTTAGAGTAAATGGATAGAGTTCAATGACACTAGAATTTAAAAATATTCACCATTAGTATTAGAATATGTATTTTATCCTTGATAGAGAATTAACTTTATTCTATTATAAATACCTGAATAAATATATTATCCTCATAATCCAGTAACTGATATCTTTGAAACACATACATGTAATTCATATAGCAATTAACCATGTATTATTCTGTAATATTTCTTCTGTTGTTATTTTCTGTTATTTAATTATTGAATGGTTATTTGGACTTTCATATGTATATATCATGCAAACATAAATGAGTCAATTGTGTTAATTGTAAAATAATTAGATTAGTGTCTGGCAAATAATAAACACTACACACGTAAAACAGGGAACCCCAAACATACACACACACACAAACATATTTTTTCCAACTAGAGTGTAGCTTGTCTGTGAACCTGGAGACGTTGTTTATCTTGTACATTTTGTTATCTTCTGTGCCTAGCACAGTGCCTGGCTCATAGTAGGCAATCAGTAAAAATTTGTTGCATAAATATAAGCTCCTAAGCAGCAGTGGTCATGTAGGGTAGTTGCAGAGATGGATTAAGGTAGAGATTATATAGATAACTTGTGCTAAAGTGAACACATTTCCCTCTCTATTCTGTGCAATGGGTATTTCTTACAAATACAAATTGAGTATAGTTATTGCATGTGTATGAGGCATAAGGGCACAGTATTCAACTGAGACACACTGACTGTGCTGTCCTGGTTCTCTGTGGCCAGCCCCCATTTTTATTGAATGCACACAGGCCCAGTCAGGGTTGGACAGCATTTTGAATATCATCTGTGGGCTCACATGAATATTTGGAAGAAAAGTTATTCAATTAAGCTGTTTAGATTGAGTATATTTAGACATTGCTTTATATCTGATTTTAATCAGTAATAGAAAGTTTAGCATGTATATAAACCATTTGTATTTTAAAGAACCTTTATAAATTAGGAAGCTATATTTTAATATCACTAAAAATAATATATTTTACATTTAAGACATTGCTCTTTCTAATGTCATATAGCAGTTGTGGTAATGAAATTACGCTATTGGTTTTCCCACATTTGTATACTTGCCAGTTCAGTAGGGGATAGAAATATTTTATGGGGTCATGAAAATTAAACAGTAGCATTTTTTATCTTGTGATTGCAAGCACCCACATTAAAATTATCCCATTCCATGTACCTTATTTTTTTTATCACTATTATCTTCCTCTCCCTTAAAAAAGTCAGAGCAACGACTAGACTATGTTATAAAGTAATTTTATACTTGCCAATTGATCTTCCCTTGGGAGCTACTGTAGTTTTTATAAATAGCTTGCTGATTTCGAAGAAACATAGTTCTGTTCTTAGGAACTCATCTGGAAAGGGCATTTCTTTGGGGATATGGAGACCATGTGTGGAATTTCAGCTACAGGAAAATTTCTGAGATTTTGACAAAGAAATATTGGGTGGTTTAAAGTCAAAAGTCTGAGAAAAACTGCTTTGTTCTTAGTAGCCATATTTTTTATGTTTAGAACCTATTGTAGAATAATAGTTACCAAAATATTGTGGAGTTTGCAGGCTCCTAGGGACCTGCAAACTCAGGTTTGTGCCATTGATCATATTATCCTGGTCAAAAGTTATGTTTGAAGTATTGTGTGTCTGTGATTTATTAAAAATGAGCAAATTATATTTACTACTCAAAAACGACAATTTGTTTAGCTTGTTGAATTTTTTATAACATGGAGTTCATGAAGTAAAAATAACCAAAAGTTCTCTTGGGAAAGACATGCCAATTTGAACCCTGTTATGTATGTGAAATTGTTAACATTCAGAAATTCTGTTGATTGAGTTACTATATTTTATTGTAAGGATAATAACAAAAATTTATATCTAACTGAATTTTACTTTGTATTGGAAGTCAAAGCTTTGGTGAGCTATTTTTATTCCACATTAAAATATTTGATGAAAGATGCGATTGGTTTTCTATTTCTGTGATGAGAATATGTATGGAGGATGGTATATCTTGTATCTATTATAATCCTTAATGCAATAGATGTGTAATTCTGCATTCATATTTCTTAAATAAAGTAACTTTTTAAAAGAAGGTTTTTGTTTTTATTTTATTTATTTTCCCCCCCTCCCCTCATTGTTTTGCTCTTGGTGTCTGCTTTCTGTGTCTGTTCGTTGTGTGCTTATCATCTTTTTAGGAGGCACTGGAACCGAACCCAGGACCTCCCACGTGAGAGGGAGGTGCCCAATGGCTTGAGCCACCACCGCTCCTGCTTGTTGTGTCTCTCATTGTTTCCTTGTTGTGTCTCGTTGCGTCAGCTCACCGTGCCAGCCTGTTGCGCCAACTTGCCGTCTTGCTCATCTTCTTTAGGAGGCACTGGGAACCGAACCAGGAACATACTATGTGGTAGGCAGGCGCCCAACTGCTTGAGCCACATTTGCTTTCCTAAAATAACTTTCAATCTATTTGGATTAAGAAATATCCAACATAAGCTTTGCTATTTTCAGGGCCAGTATAAGTTTTTCTTTCTTTTCTTCCCCCCTCCCCCCACATATTTTCTTTTTCTTTGGAGGGGATCATGGTCACACCAGCAGCACGTGCCACCACATGGCTCAAACACTCTCTTAACATATTTCATACCCCACCCCCAGTTTCTTCAGATCATTGTAAAAGCACTAAACCTGTCACTGAATACTGATTCTGTATTAATTTGACATTTTAAAATAAATATTAAATGAATAATTATAAAATTTCCCCAGTTTACCATCAAAATTGATTTTAAAGAAAGCTTTACTTACCATTTTCTTAAGTGACCTAGATATCTGGATTACACATGTCTCCTTCATTCTAGTGATTTGCACAATCTTTTTCATCAAAATGTTCACAGTGCCTAACCTAAATTCTTCTTACTGCAAGTTAAACTTATTCTTTCCTGTTCTATCTATACTTGAAGGCAAGTAACTGTTTGAGTTATTTGCCTTTCCCCTGGTTCCACTCATATATTTGAGAACTACTATGACGCTCTCTATTCCTTCAAAGCTCAAGCTGCTTTTATAACAGTCCTTTAGTATCCTGAAATGATAAAAATGATAAAAATTAATATGATACCTGTGTTAGTCAGCCAAAGAGGTGCTGATGCAAAATATCAGAAATCTGTTGGTTTAATAGAGGGTATTTATTTGGGGTAGAAGCTTACAGTTACCAGGCCATAAAGCATAAGTTACTTCCCTCACCAAAGTCTGTCGCCACATGTTAGAGCAAGATGGCTGCTGACATCTGCCAAGAGTTCAGGCTTCCTGGGGCTTGTTTCTCTCCAGGCTCAGCTGCTCTGCTCCTCTGTGTGCTTACTTCCCGAGCTCCAGCTCAAAACTCCCAACTAACTCCTCTGCTCTGCTCAACATCCTACTGACATGGTTCAGTCAAAGCCTTAATCATTATTTAATCAAGTAAAAGTGAAACCTCTGAGTCCAATACAATCTAATGTGCAAACAGGCCAGTTTACAAACAATATCTATTTTTGGAATTCATAAATAATGCCAAACTGCTACAATACCCTCCTGTAATAGAAAAGAAAAATGATATGAAAATAATTTTTGTAACAAAAATATTTAAAAACATGTATTTCAATATGGAAATTTTGGGGCATGACTATCAGGCATGAGAAAGTAGATTCTTGTACTTCCTTGTAGCATTGCTATGAATACTACCTACAGTTGCAGGCTAATAAAGGTTTGTTTTATCAGTGAGTCAGAAACATCAGTTGGCATTTAGATTGTGGATGCAAGTTTTTGAAATGGTGAATTAGTTTTGATTAAAGTACTGACTGAAACAAATCCCTTGACTTATATATTTGTTGCATTCTTGGAAAATCAAGTGTGTATTAAAAATCTTCCATAGATGCTATGTGTTTATATGTATAATGGAGTTAGACTTAGATAATTATACACATATTTTTCACCCTGATTGAGTCCCCTGTCATTCATTCAAAAGCCGTGAGGGACCCCAGAAAATTTTTTGTTGTTTAGGATTCTTCTTAGAAATTGCAGCAACATAACAAGTCTCTTCTCAGCCTCTGAAAAGCCAATAATATTCCCTAGTCGTTGTGTAAACCTAGAATGCAATAACTTATTTTCAAAAAGGCCTGTCTCAGGTGGCTCCCATCCCCTAGAATCTTTGCTCTAGGCTAAGCTTTTAACTTAGAATCTGTTTTCTAAAGCATGAGTAGATTTATTTTTTCTCCTCTGTAGCCTATTCAGTTTTTCCTTATCTTATACTTTAGTATAATCAAGTAAGGAGAAAGGGTTCACATTCATTTATCTCAGAATATGTCTCATAAATTTCTGATGGTCAAAGCTATAATATTCTAGGTGTCAAAATCAATTTGTAAGAAAATTAGCATTCACTAACCAACCATTGTGGGTGATTACCAAAGGGAACCTTTCATCATCTTTTAAGTGGAATTCCATCTCATGTCAAGATTGAACATTTTACTTTAAAATATGTGGGAGATGATAAAACTTATAGAGCACTTATTTGACAGTTATTATGTTACTTGCCTTACCTCTCATTTTAAGTTGTATCTGATAAAGCAGGAATTATTAATATCTTCATCTTACAAAAGAGAAATCAGAGCCACAGAGACGCTCAAGGTCAGGCCAGGTCACCCAGTCATAGAGCCAAGATTTAAAACCAGGTCTCTCTGACCCTACAGAAAATGCTCAATCACATTGGGGTTCTGCTGAATATTTCCCAAGGTGGCTTATCACTTTAAAAATGTGTCTAGGTGCAGACCTTCAGGGAACCCTCCCATCCCTTTTCTAATACATATTTATCTGTAATTCCTCTTACTTATTCTTTCTTCTTTTGATTCAGCTAGATGTATGGAATTTAAAAGTGAAATTCTACTTAGTGTGTAAAAATGGCAATGAGAAATTGATGGTGACTAAGTACTTGAAACTTGCCAACCTCATGATGCTCATTGGTGATAAAAGCAAGTGAGCTTTGCCTGTGTGGTCTAGAATGTTAGAAAATATGAGAACACTGCTGTGTACTTCAGAAACTATGTGAATAATAAAACCCATAAGGCAGAGGGTAGTGCTTATTTTCCATTAAGCACCTTCAACTTCAAGTTATGGTAAAACCTGCATCTCAGTTCTTCTGGCGCCAGTTACCAGTGAAGGAACAGAGCTTGCAATGCTGCCACTTGTATTTGTGACTTGTAGATAAATAGTACCTTCTAGGCTCCTATGTGGTGTTCTTCTAAGTATCAGTAAATTCATTTAAAATAAATGCAGTTATATGAATGGGTCAAATTAGTTCTTCTTGTGCTTGACAATGAAATAATCAGATTTTAACTTATGTTTCAAATTTAGAGAGGCTTCCTGTTAAAAATAGCCTTTGCTTGCAGTTGTTTCCAACTCCCTACTAAAAGACCAATGAAAGACCCATTAATGGGAAAAATTTACAGTAGTGGAAAAAAAGATAGACAAATTGCTAGAAGTTTTGATGCATTTTTTCCACATAAAAGGAATTGGACTGAAAAAAAAAAAAACAAACCAATTTTCTCATGAAACAGCCCAGCCAGTCTAAAGTAGGAAAAATAGTTTGTTTCTTTTGTAATGTCTATTGCATCCTCAAAGACCCATGATCTTTAAAAAGTTAGAGAACTGGTCAGTTCTCCATCTGCTATAGGGGTGCTCTTTATCTGATGAATCTATCATTTACCATCATTTTTCCTTTCTCCTGACCCCTTTTCATGTGCTTCCTTGCTCATGTCTGTCTATATCCATCCAGCAGCTGTAAGTAATAGAAAGCAGCAAGAACATGAAGGGCCAGGAGGGGTGGAGCAGCTGATTACTGCATCCTAAATTTCAGAAAGAGGTCAACTCAGGTAAAGAGCTCAGGGTGGCACAGGGAACTGAATGGTAGGCAAGTTAGTCTTCAGGTTATACTTTTTCAGATTGGTGGTATTTAAGGAGAAGACCCTCTGCAGTCCAAAAGACCAGCTTTAAGCTAATGCCAGATAGTCACTGAGAATTGTTCAGTCTGTCTACATTCCTGCTACAGCATTGAAAAGGGATTTCTGTATTCCAGTGTCACAGTGAGCCAGGCCATGGTCAGTGCAGATCCTCTGTTTGATGGTGAATACCATCATCATTACAGGAAGAGGCAAGAGAAAAATTCAATAAGGGTGGGACCTGCTAAAAAGATATTTCCAGGTAAGCATCTATCATCCTAGAGATGCAAGAGCAAATCACAAATTTGACAATCTTTACAATAACTAGAAAAAAATTTAAAAATAGCAAACTTTAGTATGAGGAAGACATAGTATATTAGTCAGGGTTCTCTGTGGAGGCAGAACCAACAGGAGATATCTGTAAATAGTATGCAATTTTATAAAATTGTCCCACATGACCATGGGGATGTGCCAGTCCAAATTCTGTAGGGCAGGCTACAAGTCAGTGACTCCAATGAAGGTCTTTGTTGAGTTCCCCAAGAGATGCTGGCTATCTCAAATAGAGATGGGAATTCTCTCTCTGAATGCAGAAATCCCTTCTCCTTTTAAGGCCTTCAACTGATTGGATAGATGTCACACATTGCTGATGGCATTCTCCTCAGTTGATTGTAGACATAACCAGCCATCTATGCAGTAAACTCATTGATGATTGAAGTCCATGAAATGCCCTTGTATTACAATTAGCCCAGTGCTTACTTGACCAAACAACTGGATACCATTACCTGGCAGAGTTGACACATTAGCCTAACCATCACAGTCCTCCCCTTGTCAACTTATCAGTCATATGCATCACCTAAACCATACTTAGTCTCTAAATTAAAAACCATAACACACACACACACACACACACACACATATTTGCCTAGCAATACTCAGCTGTCCTGTGTACAACAGGAAACACACTAAATCCCTCCAGAATAGGGTGCAAGTCCTTGGGTAATATTCGCTCCTAAACATGACATCCTTAAATAATATGACATGAAACTAATACAAACTTATGTTTTATGATAAGAGAAAGGGTTAGGGAAGGAAAATAAAAGATACTTGTTTTATGTACATATACACACAAAACAAGAAAGAAATATTCATGACTATTACCATTCTTGTTTTTGTAACTGGTTACGTGATCGAAGTTCGTATTTATCACTATCTTCTTCCATTACATGTTCCCTTTACCCTCAGCAAGTACCTCAGCTGCTGTGGTTCTTTGCCTGGTGAGGTGACCCAAACTTTCATTCCAGAAGATTCTGGGCCATTGTTAATCTGTCTAGAATTGGGTTGTTGCAGTTTTCCATTGACTTTAATCACATGGCATAGTGGTACTAAGAGATGTCCTAGGGGAACTCCTGTATTCCAGAGAAACTCTTCTATACCTCCATTGTGTAGGTACAGTCCTATTTCTCCTCGATAGTCAGGATCAATCACCCCAGCCAGTACAGTAATTACCTTCTTTGCCTGTTGATTCAAAGGCATAAGGAGCCCAAAGTGGTCAGGTGACAGTCTTAACTTCCAGTTCACTGGAATCATTGTTGTGTTTCCTGGTGGAAGCACTCATCCTTTTGGAACTAAGACCTGTAGACCAGCAGAGTTTAAGGTTGCAGGGACAGGAAACTAAAATTTTCCTAGTGGGTCACTTGGGGTAATAGCGACTGGTGCCTCTCCCATTTCTACCTCTTGACTTCCTGGATCTATGAATCCTGGCTATGGGAGAAACAGCACCTGGAGTGAACACTGATTTAGAGCATACACAGCCTCCTGGAGAACATTGCCCTACCCCTGAAAGTTATTGCCACCTGGATGGTATCACAATTGAGTCTTCAAAAGACCATTCCACTGTTCTATCAATTCAGCTGCCTCAGAATGATGGGGAACATGGTAAGACCAGTGAATTCCATGAGCATGTGCCCATTCCCACATATCATTTGCTGTGAAGTGCATATCTTGTTCAGAAGTTATGCTTTGTGGAATACTGTGGCAGTGGATAAGACATTCAGTAACTCCACAGATGGTAGTTTTGGAAGAAGCGTTATGTACAGAGAAGGCAAACCCATATCCGGAATATTTGTCTATTCCAGTTAGAACAAATGTTGCTCCTTCAATGAGGGAAGTGGTTCAGTATAATCAAACTGCCACCTGGTAGCAGGCTGATCACCTCGGGGAATGGGACCTTATTGGGAGCTGAGTGTGGGTCTCTGGGCATTTAGCAGTGGCTGTAGCCAAGTCAGTCTTGGTGAGGGGAAGTCCATGTTGCTGAGCTCAAGTGTAACTTCCATCCCTAGTACCATGGCCACTTTGTTAATGAGCCCATTAGACAATGACAGGAGTAGCTGGGTAAAGAGACTGACTGCTATCCACAGAATGGGTCATTTCATGCACTTGGTTATTAAAGTCTTCCTCTGCTGATGTCACCTTCTAGTGAGCATTCATGTTGGACACAAGTATTTTCATGTTTTTTGCCCACTCAGAAAAGTCTATCTACATACCTCTTCCCCAGACCTCTCTTTCAACAATTTCCCAATCATGTTCCTTCCAAGTCCTTTACCATCCAGCCAAACAATTGGCAACAGCCCAGGAATCAGTGTACAAACACACCTTTGGCCACTTCTTCAAGCAAAATGAAGAACCAGATACACTGCTTGAAGTTCTACCTCTTCAACACTGTTCTTTAGGGATGTCCCAGAAAGGGCCTGCAGTGCTGCAGTTGTCCACTTACGGGTGGTACCTGCATATTGTGCAGAACTATCTGTAAACCAGGGACTCTGATGGAGGTCCTCACTGCATTCCCCAGGAGATGCTGGATATCTCAAATAGAGATGGGAATTCTCTCTGTCTGAATGTGGAAATCATTTCTCGCTCTCTTTTTTTTTTAAAGGCGGTACCGGGGGTTGAACCCAGGACCTTATACGTGGGAAGCAGGCCCTCAACCACTGAGCTACATCTGCTCCCCAATGAAAGTTGTTTTTTCTGTTTTGTTGGTTTCTTTGTTTTGTTTTTTAGGAGGTACAGGGAATCGAACCCAGGACCTCGTACATGGGAAGCAGGCATTCAACCACTTGAGCTACATCTGCTCCCCATCACTTCTCCTTTTAAGATTTTCAAATGATGATGAGACATCCTGGAAGAGACATTACTCGTTGCTGATGGCAGTCTCCTCAGTTGATTGTAGATGTAACCAGCCATCTGTGCAATCAACTCACTGATGATTAAAGTCCATGAAATGTCCTTTTATTACAGTTAGCCCAGTGCTTGCTTGACCAAACAACTGGGCACCATTACCTGGCTAAACTGACACATTAGCCTAACCATCAAACATGGTATCTATGAAACTGCAGCAGAGATATATAAGGAAAGACAAACTCATATATTAATAAAAGGTAAGGTAAGATTGCAAGGGAAAGGAGGGTAAGATACAAATCTGCAGAGGAAATGAGAAAGAAGAATTTATGTGTTGAAGAACTCAGTGATTTGAAGAACAAACTTGAGGAATTTTCTTGGATTTCAGAGAAGGGTCAAGAAGTGAAAGTAATGAGATAAAAAATACGTTGGAGGAGAGAACTGAAATCCAGTCTAAGAGAGATAAATACAAATGACTAATAAAATAATGAAAAAAACCTTAGCCTTACTTTGCGAAGAAATACAAATAAAAATGAGATCTCACTTTGTGCCAGTCAGATTAACATACTAAACAAGTGACAACAGGCTTTTAGCACAAGTTCAGTGAAAGAGTTCTGCTTGAAATGTTCAGTCTTTAGGCAATTTGGTAACTTTTTTAAAAAAAAAAGGTTAGCTCTTTATCCTAGATGAATAATCAGATGTATGTAATAAGATTTATATATGAGGATAACAGAAGATGGAAAACATATACTATGATTTAAATAAAGTAATAGTTTATAGCCTTAAAATTTGAAAAAACTTAATGATTTGAAAAAATCCTTTTGGTATAATGTAAAGTTTCAGTGTGTCAGAAACTGGATGGTTAATAGGTGAATAGGAAAATATTATGTGAGAAATAAATTTGGGTAGATGATTGCTTCCCAACTTCATTACAACTTGCTTCCCAATTCATTTTTATTATGATTTCAAAAATCATAATAAATGTTAGCACATGATAGGCTCTGAGAAATCCTGGAGGAAACACGTCTGCTAACTTTGCTTAAACTTTTTACACCATTTTATACTATAGAACACTTTTTTTAGTGGGACAGATATTAATATATTCCAGAAGAGTGTTCTTTAAATACTAGTTTGGAAAACGTCTTAAATGAAAAAATATATGTATATGTAGATAGAAAAATAGATAAGAAATAACAGTAAATACATCAAATGATTTAAAATTATCTGTGAATAGTTGAATTATTTTTTACTTTGTATAACTCCTAGATTTTTTCAATAAGAATTTCTTCAATAAGAATGCACTATTTTTATTATAAGAAAATACCGTAAATGTATTTAAAAAGAAATTTGGGGATTTCTGGCTATCAAACTTAATGGTCATTAGAGGACATAAAATGGAACTATCCTTCCAGTAGAATTCATGTCATAATTATTTACTATTACAGACTTTTGGATTAGACATTTGTTTTAAAATGTCAAGAGAGATATTTTGATCACCTCTTTATTGATACATGTAGAGTTCGTCCTTTAACAGTGAATGATGAGTTTCAATAGAACAAAAATCTGAAGATGTTTTCCTGAAATGTACAGTTTGAGTGAAAATAGTTGGTTTTTGTTTGTTTTATTTGAATCAAAGAATTGAATAAAGCCCCTGTTATCTTATTTATATTAACCCCTGCCATACGAAAAATGGGACAGGGAGGTTAGTGGCTCTTGTTGGTTGGGTGGGGTATATGTGCATGTTTTTGTGTGTTTGAACTTTGTCATGTTTTTCTCATTTTCTTCTATTATCAATACATCAAAGTTTTAAAGACACTGTAATCCTATCTTTTCAGGGTCTTTCCCCACCCCTTCAACCTAAATTCTTCTAATTATTCACAGATGAGATTACCACCCAAAGAATTTTTGTGATTGTCCTTGTTTCTCTTTCATTTACTTTTAGAGATGACTACTTTTCTTTTTGCAGCTATGTTAATAGATAAGCATGGTAATATAGTTTACTATCGCTATAATGGTGTTACTTTATTAACACAAGGATTTTAGACTAACAGAAGCAGATCTGGAAGTGATTTAGGTTCTTACCTTTCTGAAGAATTTGGACTATGGACCCATCAGACTGTCCAGTGCAAATTAAATTGGGAGGTGTGATCTTTTGTTAGTGTTTGCTTACAATTGAATGGGTAAGAGAATTATGCTTCAAGAGGCTACACTTTACCTTAAGTTGTAAAGTGATGTTGAAAGAAATACATGTTCTAGTTTATACTTCTTTTTTTTAATAACGGCTTTCCATCTTTTCAATTATTCATGTTAATTTTTTGTATTTTAAACTGGAGATAGAGTGTATATCAATATCCTTCTGACCAGGGATGCTTTAATGCTGAAGAGGCAATAAACTAGTCTTATTTTATATACTGCAATGTATATAAGGGTAAAATACTCACTTTCCCCCACATTAATTTACTAAATAAGACATAATTTCAGAAGACCTTGTTGTGCATATTTATTTTTAGAACATTCAAAGATAGAAAGTGTGTGAATCCTCATATGGTCAGCTCCTGCATTCTTGATTTAAGTGAAACTTTGATCAGTGCAGTGTCGCAGTTTTGCAGCCAAATCTCAAACCAGCTGGCATAAAGATGATGAATCTTAAAACAACAGGGTTCAGTGACATGGCTTTTTTTTTTTTTTTTCTTAAGGAGTTAACATGCAGTATAACTGAATAATCAATAATTGAGAAATCGGTGACAATAACAAAACATTTTTGAGTTAATCTGACCCAGACATTGAACAAATTATTTAATTTTATATAAATGACTGAAGAGTGTTGTGGTCAGGATTTCAAAAGTAAATAATTTCTATTTCCTCCAATGAAAGTCCTCTTTCTGGGTCTCCAGGAGCTCAATTAATCATTTACAATGTGACCTAGGTGGGTTTGGGGGATTTTCATCTGTAACTAATTAAAACTCCCTAATTGGAATAAGAGAATCAAGTTTTTCTGCTCCATTCTGCCTTCATACATGATTCCCTAATACCTCCCTAAGCTCAGTTGGGAGTACTGCATATGAAGGAGAAGTTGAGGGTTGAAGGTTAATTAACAATGCTGTTACTTTATTTTGTATCCATATATTTTTTTAAGGTGACAATCTTTGGTCCTTTTTTGGTTAGGAAGGTAATTAAATAAGGTCTGAAAATAAGATGAAATAGGCTACAAATTTGAGACAAAATTATGTATTCCGAAGCATTTAGAGATCTAAAAACATCATTAATGGTACTTAACAAATGCTGTTTCCAAAATTATCTTTAGATGTCACAGAATGAGATACACTTACTCTCACAAAGGGCAGCTCTTGAGGGCAAGGGCTGTTTTTTGTTTATGTTTTAATTCCTAGGTTTGGAATAGCAGTTTGCACATGAAAGTTTTGCTTAAGTATCCATCAAGAAAATTAAAAAAAAAACTGAGACATAAAGGTTCAGTTTATATCCTATTATTAAATTTGTTTGTATCTATAATCCTCTATAGCCAGGCCTATTCTTTTTTTTTTTTTTTTTTCCTTTTTACCAGGAGGTCCCGGGGATTGAACCCAGGTCCCTCCATATGGGAGACGGACGCCCAATCATTTGAGCCACATCCGCCCCCCAGGCCTATTCTTTTTATTTATTTATTCCTTAAGAAAAAATAATACATATGCCTGCTATTAATAGATTTTCCTTTTCAGTTTTTTCAGAGTTTGCTCTTCTCTTTATCACTGACCATTGAGATTATAGTAAATTCTGTTTTATAACAGTTAAAGCCAGCTTTGAGTGTAGCAGAACTGGATCTTCTTGATTCCAGGCATTTCTTTTGCCTATTTGTCCTGTAAGAAGCTCCTGGACTAGTTGTCCTAAATATCTGCTTTCATATGTCTGTCTCACAGGATCCCATCCCATTCCACTCCACTCCTTTCTTTATTCTTTCACTTGTATATATATAAGTGCATTTGTGTGTGTATGTATCTTTCACTTGTGTGTGTGTGTGTGTGTGTATATATATATATTTCACTTCTGTCTTGAGAATTTAGTGCAGTGGTAAAGGGAAAGGATATGGAGCTAAACAAGATTCGAATTCCAGCTCTGCTACTTACTAACTGGTGATCTTGGGTAAGTTTTTTTTTTTTTTTTTTTTTAGGAGGTACCAGGGATTGAACCCAGGACCTCTTACATGGGAAGCAGGCATTCAACCACTGAACTACGCCCCTCCCTTTGGGTATATGTTTTTAATCCCTCTGTGTTTCAGTTTCTTGATGTGTAAAGTGGGATAATAATATCACTTAACCTCTCAGAGCTGTTGTAGGTATAAAGGTTATCATGGAAAGTGTAGGAAACTGTGTATGGTACACATCTAAATTCCTTTGTCTTTGAAAGCTGATTAGAATGTGATGTTTCCTGTTTCATCCAAGAGTATTTCCTGACCCACCATGATGTTCATACTTCACGTTGGCAAAGCCTAGACTCTTCTCTCTTTATGTCCTTCCCATGCCCTTGAGTTCCTGAAGCATTCTCCACATTGCTCCAGCTTCCTGCAAGGGTCCAGGTTAAGTCTCCTGTCATACCCTTATCTTACGATCACCTCAAAAGTTCACCCTGAATTCACAAAACTCATTGTAGCAGTTTGGCAGTTTGATATAGTTATGAATTCCAAAAATAGATATTGGATTATGCTTGTAAACTGGTCTGTTAATCTGGGCATGATTAAGTTATGATTAGGGTGTTGACTGGGCCACTGTCAGTAGGGTGTTGAGACCTGCCCCTTTGTGGGTAGAGTCTCAAAGATAAAAAGACATGGCAAAGGACAGAATTTTAGTAGTTTCTGATGTTGGAGTTCTAATGCTGAGTTTTAATGCTGGAGCCCCGGGAAGTGAACACACAGAGGAGCTTGGTCTTGAGGAAAGAGGGAACTCCCGGGAAGAGAAACAAGCTGTTTGCCTGATAGTCTACAGCTGGCCTTGTGAAGGGAGGCAAAGCCTAGAGAGCCTCATACTTTACAGCTGACCTTGTGGAGGAAACAGAGGAGCTAAGCCCGGAGAGAAACGGAGCCCCAGGAAGAGAGGAACCCAAGAAGCCTGAACCCTGGCAAACGTCGGCAGCTGTCTTGCTCCAACAAGTGGCAACAGACTTTGGTGAAGGAAGAAGCTTATGCTTTATGGCCTGGTAACTGTAAGCGTCTACCCCAAATAAATACCCTTTTTAAAGACCAACTGATTATTGGTATTTTGCATCAACACCTCTTTGGCTGACTAATACACTCATATTATCAAACTAGATTGCTTTCTTTTGGAGAGCAGACAGAAATTATCTTTTTTGGTATCCGTAAACCTTCTTTATCACAGCACTGAGCAAAATGGAATTATTTAATAAACACATGCTGATTGTAATATTGTGCTTATTGTTACTGTGTTTTCCAAAAGAGAAGTTTAGAAATTATATATAATGGAATAAATTAGAATAGATTTATGCCATTTACAATTTCAGTTGTGTATTAATTAATAGTTTAAAAGGAATTAGAGGTTGTTTCCCATAGTGTGTTCCCGAACTTGTTGTTTGAATATAATAGGATTATCCTTAGGCAGAATTTCATCCAGGTGGTAAATAGTTTGTATTTACTGCTTGTTAGAATTTTGTTGTGATGAAACTATACATTTCAGTGGAAATAATAGTGGTAACTATCATTATATAGTGCTTACGCTGTTCCAGACACTTTACATTTATTAACTTATTTAATTCTCACGAGATTTATGAGGTGGATATTATTGTAATTCTCATTTTACAGATGAGGAAACTGAAGCACAGAGAATTTGGGCATTTTACCCAAGGTCAAACAGCTACAAAGTGTAAGAGCCAGGATTTGAACCCAGGTAGTCTGGCTTTAGACTGAGAGGTTGCTCTCTTAATCCTACCTATTAGTATTGGTTTTGCTTTTTTAATTTATTATTTTTGGTAGGAATCTACCAACATCTAATCTTGAATGACTTGAGATTTCCTAATATAATTATGAAATTTTAGAAACAGTTTTCTTAAGTAAAGATTTTAGTTTAGAGAGTTTTGTGTTTAATAGAAATAGTGCTTCTAGATAGTTTACCAGGCTATATCTGAATCTTGAGGGTATCAGCCCATTGTGGTTGTCATGAGAAGTAAGGTGGGGCAGTGGACACTGTCCTCGGCTGCAAGGAGTAGTGAATAACAGCACTAGAACTTTCTGACCCACTAAACATCTCTGAGATCTCCAGGCGGTTCAAAGTGAAAGATGAAGAAAATTGTGGCACCCAGTATTTATTTTGCATTCACTAGTTTCTAAATTAGGTTCTGTATTTTCCTTTAATGCTTCATTCTGACATGATATATTTTTAAATGGACTTTTCTTGTAGATAAACATTTTATGAAATGATTTTTCTCAAGTTCTAGGCGACAATGTGGCTGTGTTTTATTTACTTGAATCATTTGTGATGTGAACCAGACTCAAAACTCTTTTCTGAAATAGTGCTAATTATACAAATGAAAGAGGCAGATACCTTTTTTGATTCACTTATTTCAGAGTTGCTCTCATTTCTGAAACCATATCTAAATAATCACACTCAGCATCTATTTTATACTTGCCCATTTGAAGTTATATTTAAATAAATGTGTACACAATAATGTGTGGTTTTTGGACAGAATGGCCTTCAGTACATGGGCAGTTAGTATTTAATAATTCAGTTAAAGGTAATGGAAGATAGATATGAATATGTATGATGATTTGCATATCCAAATTATTCCTTAATTATTATTTATTTTAGTCCTTATCCTATTGGTATTTATAACACAGAAAAAGGAAAATAAACAAAAAGCTTCTATATCATGTTATGTTTCCAGGCGCCATCATCTTGAGTGGGCAGAATTCAAAGAATATGGTGCAATAACAGTGACTGCAAAGAAACAGTAGTCTGTGGCTTGAGCGCCCACGAGTGTGGTTACTGGATGCCAGTCTCCAGGAGATCCTCTGTCGGTATTAGAACCCCAGAATGGATCTCAGCGTCTCCCATTTCACATCTTCATGGCAGGTGGAAGTGATGGTGACCGGTGGGGAAACTGACATCTGGATATAGATTAAGATTTAAAAAACCCCTCCAATTATTAGAAAATCAACATCAAGACAGTGTTTAGAAGAGTTTTTTTGGGGGGTGGGTAGAGTGGGATTGGAAGTCACTTAAAATATCAGGGTGACCTGAATCCCATAGGAAATGTTAGTTACCATTTCTGAGCCATATAGTTTTGTTTTGTATTTATTTAATAAATGGTCTGCTTTTGTTGTGTTTAAGTAGACCATCTTATAATTTCTTGACTATAGATTAGGGACTTGACATACTTATATTAGATCAATGCATTTGAAAAAAGGGTACAAACTCAAGATGCTGTATTTATGTTTTGGAAACATTAAGACTAGAGGCTAAAAATCAACAAGTCAAATTTACTTGATTGCTTTTTAACCAAGTTTATTGAAACCATATTTAAAATAGTAAATGAGGCTATTCAGGATTAATAATTTTTATATTTAAATATATATGATAATATTTTGAAAATATTTTTAATAGTTTAGAAATAAAGGAGGCTTTTTATATTTACCAACTACATTTCAATGAAATAATTTATAGGATTTTAATACTTTTCAAGTTTTGTAGATATATTACAGATTAATTCAGAAAAATAAATGCTGATTTATTTATTAAGTGTATAGAACATAGTTTACCATGCAGATCTGTTCATACCATCTCCTACTTGACATCCTTTTCCCATTGCCTTCAAGACGAAGTCCAACATTTCTAACACGAAAGCTGCATCTTTTGCAGTTATTTGTCAGCTAAGAGGCAGGAACAACAATATGCATTAAATAACAGACTAATAAAAGCTTTTTTATTTTTGATGTGTGATTGGAGTGGAGGTAATGCTCTTATCAACTATGTTATTTCTAGTGGCACAGATGTATAGTTGATGAGTTAAAACCAAGTGCATTTACTAATTTGAATTTTAGAATCTTTCAAATGCATAGCATGCTTTTTAAAAATACTATTTATTGAGTACCTGTTGAAAAAAAAATTAGTACATGTCATAAATTATATGCTTATGTAAACTTTTAGAAGAGTGTTGAATGCATACTTTGTGACGGCTTTGTGTATTGATCGCACTGCAAATCCATGGTCTCCAGCTTTCTAGGCACTCAGTGTGGCCTAGGAAAGCTTCTGTTTGTCTCCAGTCTGCTCCCTCTCCCATTCCTAATAGGGATTGTGTCACTACTCATCTTCTCAAACTCTCTACATCAGCATATCCCCTCACTTTCAGAGAATGACCATTTTTTTTCTCTCTGGTGGAGAAATTACAGGTCATAAGAAAAGTCCACCAGCTTTCTGCCATGTACCAGCATCTACCTGAATTCCCACTCTCATACTGTTGTCCTTATTTTCAAAGTAGGATTGTCCTCCTCAGAAACAGTATTCTTATTCATTCATAGTCCACCCTTTTTTCTCTCTCCTAACTCCTTTCCTTTAGCAAAGGCCTTCACTGGCTCAGTGTCAACCTATAACTGCTGCTCTAACTCTTCCTCTGGAAACAGCTGTCATGTTCCTGCCCATCCATTCATTGTTTATTCCACTGTAGTCTGCTGTTGAAATTGCTTTCACCAAGTCTCTAATGAACATTGATTTGCCAAATCCGGTGGACACTTGTTTAAGGCCCTGGCATATCCCCAGTACCCAGTGGTGCCACATATCTGGCACACAATATATATTAGTTTAATGAATAACAATTTTCGCTTATTATCCTATTTTACTTCTTTTTCCTCTTACTTATGATGCTGTTCTCTAGGCTCTGCAGGCTCTTCTGCCTGCCTCTTAAATATTTGTGTTCTGTAAGAGTCCAAGAGTCTGCCTTTTCTCTGGATAGACACTCCATTCACAAGCCTGGCTCCAAAACGTGCACATATAAAGCAGGTTTCTCACCTGAAGTCCTGACCCTTATTATCGGGCTTAAATCTTAAGCACATTCATAGAGTCAGAAACTAGAATAAAGGTTAACAGGGCTTGGTAAGGGAGTAGGGAATGGGGAGTTAAAGCTTAATTGGTACAGAATGTCTGTTGGGGCTGATGGACAAGTTTTGGTAATGGAGAATGGTCATGGTAGCATATGCTGTGAATGTAATTAACACCACTGAATTATATATTTGAATGTGGTTAAAGGGGCAAATTTTAGGTTGTATGTATGTTACTAAACTTAAAAAAACCCACATGACTGTACAACACTAATAGTGAATTATAACGTAAACCATGGACTATAATTAATAGTCCAATTATAAAATACTCTTTCATTCATTGTAATAAATGTCCCACACTATAATGCAAGGTGTTAATTATATGGGGGTATATGGGAACTGTATTTTCTGCATGATTTTTCTGTAAACCTACAACTTCTCTACTAAAAAATATGTATATTTTAAAAGGCTTAAATCTTTTTGTGTGTTCCATAGACAGCTCAAATTCATTATGTCCAATTTTGAACTCATCAGCCTCATAAAATTTGGTCCTTTTATGTTATTCCCTGTAAGTGACATCCCTTTAAGTGATATCAATAGATACACAGACACTGAAACCAGAAATCTAGGAATAAATCACTAATTCTTGCTGCATCTAGTCTTTCAAAGTTGAGTTCTTCCTCCCGTCTTTATTCTTACATCTTGGCCTTGGTTCAATACAATTTCAGTTTTCACTGGAGTAGCCTCTGTTCCATTTGCCTGCTAACTCCCTAGCTTCTGCTGTGTTTTGTTATTATTATTATTTTTTTTCCATTTATTTTTAATCTAGGTAAATCTATATAGAGTTTCACTGGGATGCAGGAAAATTTTTTCTGGAACAAGTTGAAAATGCTTGGGAGGAGAGAAATTTTCAGAGCCTTGAAAAGTGATGGATACATTGTTCAATAAATGTTAATGGTTTCAGTGTAATGATTGTATTGGTGAAGATTAGTTTTAGCTGCATATTAAGATCACATCTGTTTCCTTATTCATTAAAAGGGAGTGCTCCCCACTGTCACTGGGGACATAGGCTCCTGTCTTGCTTTCTGCTCTACCATCCTTAGGACATGCTGCCCACACATTACCTCCCTTTAAAACCTTTTGACCAAAACATAGCTCCGTGGCCCCAGTGAACTAAGAAGCAGGCTAGGAAATGAAGGATTTTTGCTGAGCAGCAATATGACCAGCTAAAAATTAGAAGAAGAGGAGACTAGATCTTTCGGCAGTCAACTAACTGCCATAACTGTAAAAATGATTTAAAATTTATTAATAGCAGCATATTGTGTGATGAGTAAGAACAACAACTCTGAATTCAGTGTGAACTAAGATGGACCAGGCTATCTATTTCATGCCTGACTCTTAGATTTGGGACATCGAACAAGTTACTAATCTCTTTGAAATGCATTTTCTTTTTATGTAAAATGAGGAAAATAATAAATATTAGCTTTATGTCATGTGTGATTACAGGGAATAGAGAGCATGTTAATGCATGTAAAATAGTGTTTGGTATGTAAGCTCTCAATAAATGCTTACCTGCTCCTATTTAAAAAAAAAAAAGGTGTCAGACCTTTTAGAGAATAACTTTAATACTCTCTCTATTAATTTGCCTAATATTTTTCCTATTTTTTCCATTAAAATTTTTCCCACACCCCATATCAAGAATTCTTAATTTTCCACACTTCTCTTTTATTATCTTTCTCAGCTTACTTTGCCATCTGGGAAATTCATGTAAAAATAATGATATATTGAAGTGTAGCATTAAAATGTTATGCTTAGTTTAGAGAAGGATATTTTAGATAAGGTAAATGATAACCACCTAGATTCCCCTCAAAACTTCTTTCTTTCTATTTCTATTAATTAATCCCAATGTTTTCATAGTCACCTTGGTAGAAGAGTTTCCAGAGCTTACTGGAGGTGCAAGGTGAGGGTGTGGAGACTAATAGGTTAGCATTTCCTTGGAAAGATCCAAGAAGTTTTGTGAAAGAGTTGTCCTTTGATTTCAGATGAACAGGCTTTTGACCACTGGAGATGAGGGAAAAGGCATTCTAAACAGAAGGAAAGCAGAAGCCCAGCATCTGAGACTGTGAAACATGGCAGAGGGACAATATGCTTGGGAGAGGAAAATAAAAGTTTGAGTTCATGAGAATGGATTTGCCTGATTGATCAAAAGTATCACATAAGACAATGAGTGTTCAGGTTCAGCTAAATATTTATAATTTATTTAGACAAATATTTTGTCTCAAGGATTCCCAGTTTGGTGGACTGTGACTTTTTAGGAATTACATGCTGCATTTTAAATTTTCTGTAGCTTCCAGTTGGCTCCACACTGTTTATTTGCATGGTAGTATGAGTCTCCACAGAGTTATTGTTGAAAGGTTAAATGTTAAAGGGCTAAATGCTGAAGAATACATCTTAAATTTTTTGTAAAATCTTTTTTAAAATAAAAAGCTGTGATTTATCTAAATTAATTTCTTAGTACCTTGCACACCCACCCACATACACATACACATAAACTTTAAAGGAGGAATAATTTGTATTTCTATTTGCTAGATAATTTATGAATTTCTTTTTATTGTTTCCATAACGTAAAAGATAGAACCTCCATAGGCTTTTCTATTGAAGCTTGTAATCATTATTCACATATTGTATGAAAACAATTTTACTTTTTTTCTTCAAACCTTTTTCCTTTATATTACTAAGCACCAGAAGAAAGTAAAAATTTTCCTGTGATGCTAAAATTTCTTCCAGATCACATGCTGAAGTACCCTTTTTTCTTTGAGGCCCTTCTTTAAATGATCAAATGATCGACTTTTAAGAATGTATGGCCAGCTCTTTAATCTGAGATACTTTGACCAAATTTATGCTATTCGGATAGCATATATCTTCAGTATTCAGCTTTGCATATGAGCTAAACTTTGACCATGTAGTATTTATTTTTCTTCTTTTAGGTTTTTTATTGAAATTAGAGGTATGTTCCATCTATGTTTTGGGACTTAAAAGAACTGCTTGCTTTTGAAATACTCATTCCTAATCATTATAAAATAAAACATGACTGTTTTTTAGTATGCATACTTTTTTATAATTAATAACACTTTTGTTTTTTACCTTAAGATTATGTATTCCTTTTAAAAATTGTGTTTTTATAAAATGGTTCATGTTTTGTATATGCTTTGAGTTTATTTTTCTAATGATGCCAAACTGAACTGTTATGAAAAATGACACCTTTCACATTTGAGATCTGGTCAATATTTGTGTAAAGGATAGCAGATAGATTTCAGATTGAATAAATTATTAGTAGTACATTGAAGGTGATATTTACTCAAGGTACCTAAGTAATAGGGTTAAAAATATATGAAAGGAGTGGATGTAGTTCAAGTGGTTGAGTGCCTGCTTCCCGTGTGTGTGTGTGTGTGTGTGTGTGTGTGCGCTATATTTTAAAAAAACTTACATCAGTTATAGAAGTTGCAACTAAAGTTAGGTTTTAAGGGAGAAAAATCTTGGTGTTCTAAACAGCCTTTTAAAATTCTATTTTTATAAACTCTGATAAGTTTTAACTAGGTTTTGCTCTTAAACCTTTGGATAAAAATTCATGTTACGTCGGTTCTTGTAATGTGAACACAGTGCCCTATTTGGGTTTGTTTTTGTGATTTCCTTCCACAAAACTTGGATTACAGTCTTGAATAGATTTTTGGCTTTCAAAGACCATTTTAGTCACACACTAGTTCTTAGTCATTGTGTCTGCAATGTCTTGCTCATGTTGCTTTGGGTGAATGACTTCCCTTTCTCTCTATTTTCACCTAAGCTTTTGAAAAATGTTTAAAAGAAAAAAAAAAAACTACAATTTTACCACTTATGTTAGAGAACGTCTTTATTTGGTTATTATTGGAATGACTTTTGTAACAGAAACCAACTTTAAGTTATTCGTGCAACTTTTGGATTAACGACATCCTTAGCTTTTGTTTCTTCATGGTTCTCTTTCTCATTGTATTGTAATTTAGAAAATGGAGAATTGGGGTTAAAAAGAAAGGATTTAATGCTCCATCATTTAATTTGACTTTTCTTGAGTATTTGATGGTAAACTTAAAATTGTTGGATACAATGAGGCTTTTGTACTATTTGTGGATTTGATATTCTGACAAGAAATCCTCTATTAGCATAGTGAATTGACAGTTGCTCCAACATTATTGGAATATTTGCATTGGATTCTGATTTCACCCTGAAAGCTTTTTCTCTGAAATTGAGGTAATCCAAATAAGGTTAACGTGACCCAGAGTTTGGGATTTCCCTTGTCATCAGTGGATGGTGTTTTGTGGTGGGTTCTTGAAGAGCAGTTATGGAGCAGTAGAAATAGCCTTAGACACAGAGTGAATGCCGAGTTTTAAGGTAGACTCTGCTGCTTACTAGAGTTTCAGAAACTTATTTGCAAATGATTTTTTTTTTTTTTGTGAGAGATACTATGTTAAATGCTCTGTGTGCATTATCTTATTGTATCTTTGTATTAACCTGACCTGAGCTTTATTACCCTTTTTCAAATGTGAGGAAACTAAGCCTTAGAGGTGTTAAGTAACTTGCCCAAAATCAAACAGCCAGTTAATAAAGAGCTGAAATTCAAACCAGGGGTTGTCTGACTCTAAAATCTGGCTCTTCACTGCTTTGCATTCTGACATAGTGCTTAATTATGAGGACTAAATAAGCTAATGTGTATGTTGTCCTTTGTATTCTAAGCTGTTAGTCTTAGTATGGTAAAAATATGGACATTTTTGGTGCTAGTTAATCCGTTTGGTTACTTTAAAGTTTTACATTTATTTCATAATTTTTATATACATATCTGACACCTTCAAGATTGCTAATATGTTGTCAATGTCATGTTTCTTGATTTATGAAGGACTCCTATATTATTTTTTAAAACATTTATTTAGAGGGAGGGAGATCCATGTTTCTTTTCTCCTTTTATTCCACAGATTTTTGTTCTGAAATAAATAATATTATACCCCAGAATCCTCTTTTAGAGTTTTTGGGACTCCACAATTTAATAATTTGTTGTATTATTCTCTTATAACTTCATGCTAGAGAATAGGGTCTTTACCATTCCATTATTTAAAATATTCTAGGTAAACCACAAGAAATTGGTTGCTTCATAAGGATACTGAGTAGTCAAACATTTTAATATAACTTGAAATTTATTACCTATATACATTAGCTATTTTGAGTGCTGGTGCATTTCTGAAATATTTTAATGCCTTCTTTAGTTTGTATGCATTGCTAAAATACCCTAAAGTCTGATTCTAGAATGCTGGAAAAGATATTTTAAATTGCAAGAGGAAAACAAATGAATGCTTACTCATGTTGTAACACTTTTCTGTAATTTCCCTCAATTTCTGAGGTTGTCCTCTGATACTTTTATTCAGGTTAGGAATAGATTTTAAGTACTCTTGATTCCAGGTAATTTGTTTAATTGTCTTAATGCTATCTTCATAATGATTTTAAGCTGTGGTGCTCTGAGAGCTTGTGCCCAGAGGCTGCATAATTGACAGTGAGGCAGTGAGGTCTGCTTTCTCTTACTCCTCCTGGCAGCCTCTGTGACCTCACTTGGGTGCTTTTAAATCTTTTAAGCTCTAGCAGTGTTTGAAGGCAAAGCTTTAGAATATGGTTTTGAGATTCAGAAAAATGGAAATCTAAATTAAACTATATGTAAATATTTGTAGACAGAATTTAGAAAAGAAAAATTATTTCGGAAAGTGCCTGCTTTAGAGGTGCCGCAAGACAGGGATTCTCTACAGCCTAAGGGGACCCCTGGCCCTGACCCCTTAGTGAAACCGACTAGGGTGGAAGGCACTCACCCACATGGATGTAGGGAGGTCACCCCTCCTTCCTGCCACAATACCCACTTCTGCCTCAGGATGGGTCAGGTCAGGGCGAAGGGCCCATTGAAGTGTGGCTTCAGCTAAAGAAACAAAGATACGAGGAGTGGAGAGAACAAACCTTGGTGTGTGGACTGCTCCTGCTCACAAAGTCCCCACGAGGTCCTTGGAGGCCAGCTCCTGTTTTCATTGATCAAGCCTCACAATTGGAAGCACCTGAGCACCCCAGTAGGCACTGGAGGCGCAAGCTCCTGGGATCCCCCAAACCTGCAAGGCCGGAATTACCTCCACTCAGAAGTGACATGCCTTGCCCAAGGTCATCTAGATAGGGGCGGCAGAGGCATGGAATGAGTCAGGGTTCATTATCTCCCATATAACAGTGGTTTTCAGAATCTTCTAACAAAATTTTACTATAGGTCAGATGCTTTACTTGTGCTTATTAATAAATATCAAGCACTCAAATCATATACTTGAAAGTGGTTAAAATGGGAAATTTTATGTTGTATATATGCTACCAAAATACATTTTTAAAAAAAGCAAATACCATGCATGACTTATTCAGTTTGTGTCTCCTAGACCTAGTGTAATGTCTTGCATGTAACAGTTACTTAGAAATTACTTGTTGAATTAAAATTCTTTGCCACTTTTGCATGAATCTGTATGAGTAGGATTTCTGGGTGAAGGACCAAGCAAAGTACCCTTTATCAATGTGCTCGGCTGTGATCTTCCAAAATAGTTGAGTCATACAAAATCCATATTGCATTTATGTTGGAACTAAAGGAATTCAGCTGAGTAGTGAAAATGAATTTTCACTACAAAATAAGAAATTGAAGGAAACTACATTGTCAATAAACTTGAAATTGTCACCATAAAAATACAGAGTTCTTCGAGATTTCTCTGACAAAGTAAAATTTAAAATCCTTGACGTAAGGAGGGTATGAAATATTCTTCCGGTACAGTATGTATTAAGACTGCTTGCCTATTTTAAACAAGCTTTTCTTTGGTGGATTTTTTAAAAAAATCAATAATCTAGACTCTAGGAAGTAAGAATATGGTATATTCAAAAGCCTTGCTGATATAGAATGTTTTTCAAAAGTTATCACAGCCCTGGTATCTTAAAATACAGATATTTGATTGCTTTTTGTTTTCTCTGAATTTAGTTCCCTAAATGGGGAAAACATTTCATATTTTAAAAAATAATTCAGAATAAACATTTAAGTTAATGCATGTACAACAGATGTTCACTTACCTTCAAATTGCTTATCTGTAGTGTTCATCATTAGCTGATATCAAATCCAGATTGCTGAAATTGTATATATTCTTTTATGATACAGTCATAGAAATTCTCTGGAGACTTACTTTTTGTCCTAGGATCAGTCAGACCCTGGGCTATTAACATTCTGTCCTTAGGGAGAAAAGGCAAATAATCATTTGGGAGTAAGGAATGGAGTTTCAATGGAGACTTAAATGCTATTATTGAGAACTGGCACCATCGCAGGTTGCCCAACCTAAAAAGATTTCTGGGGTCAAGCAAACAGTCCACAGCCTAACAGTTTTATTTTATCAGCCCTGCTCCCCTTTTGATTTTACTGTTAGAAATTAAACTTTTATCTCCAGGCTTTCATGAGTTTAAAGTTTTTAGGAAAATGTCTGTAAGAGATTGTGGGCCCAGGTCTCTAAGTTTTGTTATCTTATTTCTCTCAATTTTAGAGAAGGTTGCTAGTTTCTCACAGCAAAAGACACTTTTTTTTTTAAAGGCAAAAATCATAGTTTCATGTGAGTTAGGTATTTTTACTTGATTCTCAGGCTTTCACAAAACAAATTTATTGTTTGTGATCTTTGGTGGTGATGAGAGGCCCACTCTTAGGAAAAGAGATCATTATGGGAGGAAAGAAGAGAAAGAAGGAAATATTAAATATTCTGTCTTTTGAAAATTGTAAATAGTGGATGATCCACTCAGAATCAAAATTCCTGGCATATACTAAGTACCCAATATTTATTTGTTGAATATACATAAGTTTTGCCATTTTAACCACTTTCGTGTACATTTTAGTGACATTAATTATTATTACAATGTTGTGCTACCATCACCACCTTCCATTACTAAAACTTTTTCATCACCCAAAACAGAAACTCTTTACCCATTAAGCAATAACTCCCCATTCCCCTCTCCCCCAGCTCTGGTAAGTTCTGATCTACTTTCTGTCTATATAAATTTACTTATTCTAGGTATTTAATAAAAGTGGAATCATAATATTTGTTCTTCTGTGTCTGGCTTATTGCACTTAGCATAATATTTTTTTTTTATAATTTTTAAAATTTTTTCAAAGATACTTAGATTACATAAATGTTACACAAAAATTGTAGGGATTCCCATATGCCCCACCTCCCACTCCTCCCACAACCTCCCACATAAACATCCTTCATTAGTGTGGCACATCACCTGCAATAGATATACACATCTTGGGCTTAGTATAATATTTTTAAGGTTCATCCATGTTGTAGCATGTATCAGAACTTCATTTTTATGACTGGCTAGTATTCCATTTATGTATATATATCACATTTTCATTTACCCTTTTATATGTTGATGGACTCTTGGGTTGTTTCCCAGTTTTTGGCTATTGTAAACAATGCTGCTATGAAATTGCCATACAAGCATGTGTTTGAGTCCTTGCTTTCAGTTTTTTGAAGTATATACCTAAGAATGGAATTAATGGGTTATATGGTAATTCTGAGTTAAACTTTTTGAGGAGCTATCAACCTGTTTTCCACAGTGGCTCCAGTGTTTTACACTTTCACCATCAATATACCAGAGTTCTAATTTTCTCATCCTCGTCAACACTTGTTTTTCATTTTTAAAATGCTAGCCATACTAGTAGGTTTGAAATGGTATCTCATTGTGCTTTTGATCTGCATTTCCTTAATGGCTAATTATGTTGAGTATCTTTTCATGTGCTTATTGGCCATTCCTCTATGTTCTTTGGAGAAATGTCTATTTGAGTCCTTTACCCATTTTTTTTTTTAGGAGGTACCAGGAATTGAACCCAGGACTTTATACATGGGAAGCAGGCACTGAACCACTTGAGCTACATCTGCTCCTCGTTGCCCATTTTTAAATCGGGTTGCTTGTCATTTTGTTGCTGAGTTTTAGGAGTTCTTTATGTATTCTGGGTATTAAACCCTTATAAAGTAATATCATATTTGGCATCATAAACTCATACTATTTTTCAAACTATTAAAATGTACGATTTTGTGAAGTCCATGGTCTCTCCTCATTTTGGGTTAAATATGTGAGGTGGGTAGTCTGACAAATCTTATGGTAATTTTGAACTAAATAAGATGGATTTTATTTTGCTTTAGGATAATGGGAAGTTTATTACACCATATCTGACAATCAAGTTGCTTTGTCATCTCAGTCTAAGTATTCATTTGCTTGCTTACTTAATTAGAAGGAATTAGGATGAAACATGTTATTATGGTCTCATGTTGGACCTTATATTTACCACACAGCCATATAACTTATAGCTTTCTCATTTATTCTGTCTCTTGGTAGTGTTTTTAAACTGGAAAAACAGATTTCTTACCTAATTAAGATCTAATTGTGGTTTATGCATTTTACTAGAATGTGGTCTTGATGATATGAATATTAACACATGGCTGTGAAAGTTTGATTGTTTTCTTGTGTTCTTTTTTAAATAAACTTGGTCAGAAAAAGGTTATGGATGAAAATCCGTATATATAATTACTTTCAAAATCTGTGGCTGTCCTTTTATTTAGGCAAATCCCTGCATTAAATAACATTCCCAACTGCAAGACTACATAGACTTAATATTTGCTTCCTTTTGGAAAGATGGCAGAGGGACTTTAATCATGAAATGTCATATGACATCTGCAATTCTATTATATGAGTTACTGTATTTTTTCCTGCTTACAGGCTGGGAGCTCAAAAGTCAGAACTTTGAGGTGCTATAATATAAAAAGACTTTTCCTCTCCAGTTCAATTACGTATTACCATTGGCCCTGCATTTGAACTCCTAGAAAGATAACACAAACTTTTCTTAACCCAATAGCTTAAAATAAATAGCAACTCAGTTTTTTCCCTTTGTTGACAGGGTGGAGTTCAACTTACTCTTTCTTCAATGTGAAAGGGAAGGAAGGTCATTTCATGCCTTGTTGATAAAGGTAAGGTCATAATGATAGTTAGAGTTTGGGTTATTTGTTAGGCATTTTTTTTTTTTTTTTTCTTTCTGACCTTTCTGATTTCGAAGCATGCTGAAGACAACTGAAAGATTATATATTTTATACATTGAATGGAATGTACAGTTGTTCCTTTAATTATCAGTAAAAACCCGTAAGATAAGAAAACTGTTGTAAAACAACATGACAAAGTGGATGTGGATTGGCTATGTAATGAGAAAGTAACTTGTACCTTTCATTTGAAATGTTGGTTTACATACTTAGTCTATTCATCAAACATTTACACACTTGGTAATAACCTTTCCCCAAACATTGCTGATATCATCATGATAACATTTTTTCAGGTTAATACAAACTAGATTACAAGATTATGCTGTTTTCAAGCAAATCCAATCCATTACACTTTTCAAGCCGATAGTTTTGGTTGGCTTCACTCATTCATATAAGAGGATTAATGGGAAACAGGTAGTGTGGACTTCAGAGGCCCTACCTCTGATGAAGTTGCCATGTACTTTGGTGATTGTTGACTCTGAGACTCTTTTCTAACCAGTTTGTCCCCAGGTATAGCTACTTTTTATGGTGTGCTACTCTGTGGAGGCAGTATTATAAAAGCTTTACATGTATTCAATTTATTCTTCACAGTCATTCTGTGAAGACTGTTCTATTAATATTCTCATTTTGTAGAAGATAACTTTGAAGCATTGGGAGGTTAAAGAACTTGCCCAAGATAACATGGCTAGGAAGTGGCAGAGCTGGGATAAAATTGAGACCCCATGATCTCTCTGATACTAAGAACCTATAACAGTATTTGAACAGTTGCCCTGTAGCAGACTCTCTTTGTTATCAGACATAAACTCACAGCTTCAGCTACACATTCACATTCCTGGCTAAATGTAAAATTCTGTTTTTCATGAATGGTTCTAAATTTTTGACCACCTAGTTATTTTTCAGTAGAAAACAAATGTGTAGAAATTATTTCTGTGGGAATCCCAGCATAATGACTCTCTTCCAGTTTAATCTCCATGCTTCTGCTCAAGTTTTTAAAAATTTATATTGTTGTAATGAAAGGTGAAGATAATATTAAATAAAATAGAATATGATCTTTACGTTTTGATTAGTAGTTGGTAATATTTTTTAGTTTTCTTTTTAAAAATTGCTCTGGAAATTATTTGCTTCATTATTTCATTTTTTTTTTGAAATATATGTATAGTGTTGTAAGACTAATCACAGATTCTGTGAGAAGAAATCACTGATTACTTCTTTGAAAATGAAACATGTAGGGACATGAATTAAATGCTTGCTGGGGTAAAGAAGTTCCCTTTCACAACATGACTGGTTATAGAGACAGGAAATATTGGTGAAGAAATCTTCTGAGCAGAGAGTTTGGAGATCAAAGAGGCCCCAAAAGCTGTACACAGGGCATCATTTTCAAACTTGTCTCCATTTTATTTCTATTTAAAGGTTCATGGATGTCAGTAATTGTTTTATTTTTATAGTTTTCTATAAAACTAAACTCTACTGAAATTCCAATTAGCTACTAATGCATGCTCCATATTTCTGCCCCTTTTGTAATGAAAAATAGCTCTGTCCAACTGGTGGCAGCTACCTTAATTATAGCCCTAGGAAAGGGTAAATAAGAAGGCTCTAAAAGCTTCCAAACCTGAATTTCTCAAGTGACAACTAAACTAAAGATCAAGAAAAAGAACAGTGAAGGTGAATTAACAACACTTAAGGATATGGATGTCAAGGAATTTATAAGTCAATTTAGAGAGGCTATTTAATTTGTTCTTTGTAATTAGATGATAAGTGAAATCAATGCAACTTGAGAACAGAATAAGAATCTTTCGTAAGGTTCATTGATGTGATTGAGCCAATTCATTTACAAGGAGATCATGAAAAAATTGATTGGCACTTGTTCTAAGTGAACATTTCAGGTTCATAATAATGATGGGAAGATGTGCTTTACTTTTCTTAACATTTTTATAATAACAGATGAGGAAACAGGAAAAATAAAATGTGTTTGACTTTAATTTACTCAGGTGAACTCTCAAAAATTTTTATGCTTCAATTCGCTGCTAAATATACACAGTAAACGGGGGACAGATGTGGCTCAAATGGTTGGGTGTCCGTCTCCCATATGGAGGGACCTGGGTTCGATCCCTGGGACCTCCTGGTAAAAGAAAAAGAAAAAGAAAAAGAAAAAAATATATATACACAGTAAAGTTTTCAGAGAAGTACTTATTTCATTTCCATTGCTTATTTAAAAATAACCATATTAAAGATAGCAACATGATTTTAAATAAGAACCCAGAAATAATGCCATTGCAAGTGTTATTATTGCTTTTTTGGTCTATAAATACAACCTCATTTTGTGTGTGTGTGTGGGGGGGTTGTGTGTTGAGGTTGAATTTTAAACATGATAAAGTCCAGTTGGATCACGACATTATGCCACTGGACTTAAAACCCCACTTTGCCTTGCTTATCAGAATCATGGATTTTTCTTCAGGGGAAAGATGTTGGCAGGAGTAAGCCACCAATATAGTCTTAACTGAATTCTCTGTCTTTCTAAAGGACATTATCTAGGGTCTGGGGCAGGGCATTAGGCTTTGTTTAACTTCAAGTTCTGATGGTATTGATGGGATCAGAGTTCCAGTCCCAAAGGAAAGGGGTCTTTTACAAGAACTTGGGAAGGGGTCAGAAAACTAGGCAGACAGGTATTTCCTTCAGGGTAGGGCTTTTGCGTCAATCAGTGAACTGAAATAAATAGGAAAGCCAAGGAGGACTTCAGCATGTACTCTAGGCCCCCATAGTTCTTCTGTGAAAGAGGGTGCTATAGGCTCCTTTCCTTAGGCAGATTTATGATTTCAGGATTTATCTAGATCCTCACACTGATATATGATGCTCCTCACATGTTGTTTGGATGTGGTTTGGCCTGGACAATGGGAGTGGCTCAGCTTGTAGGTTGAATTTCTAAATGTGCTTGCATAACAGTGAGACCCAGAAAGATTGAAACTACATATATATATATATTTACCAATATCAGCTATCAAATGTATTGCATTTCATTGTACATATTGTGTAGAAATATAGTATTTAATTGGAAAATTAAAGCAATATTTTTATTAGTAAAAGTAATCCATACTTACTGTAGAGATTTGGTAGCAAAAGGTAAAAAGAATCTGCCACCTCAACGTTAGCATTCTAGTATTTCCTTTACATCTTTTTCTGTGTATGTGTGCGCATATGTATGTGTATATGTAAATACATATGTATATACATACATGCATGTACACGCATAATACATATAGAATTGTGTAATACTTTGTATACTCTTTGATGGCCTTCTAAAACTCAATTTTAATAGCTGTTCTATATTCCATTTTATAGCTTAATGTAATTCTAGGACATATTCTTGATAGTGGAATAACTAGATCATGGAACATGAACTTTTTTATGGCTCTTAAAACATATTTCAAAATTGCTTTCCAGAATGCTGTGATTTATATTTGCTTTAGGAGTGCTTGGGGCAGTAGGCTTTACTGAGTATTATTATTATGAAAATCTTTGCTAATTAGGTAGAGATTTATATCTCATTTTTTTGTATAATAAACTTTATTTTTAGACAAGTTTTATATTTACAGAAAAATTACATCAAAAGTATGGGAATTCCTATATCAACCCCCACCCCCACATTTGTTCAGTCTGATACTGCAGTGATGGACACATGATATTATACATTTGTCAAAGCCTATAAAACTGTACAGCCCAAAGTGTAAATCGTAATGTAAACTATAGACTTTGGCTAGTAGCAATGCTTCAATATCCCATTGTTTTTAATATGCTGTTTGATTCTTTCTGAGAGTCTACTTTTTTTCCTTTTGATATACTTGTTTAGCATTTGTATTTCATCATCTGTGCATTTCCTGTTCATATCTTTTGCCAATTTTTATTGCAGTTTTAGCTTATTAATTTGTATGAACTTCTTATGTAATAAGATTATCACCTATCATCTATTCAAGTATTTTGCCAATTTGTTGCTTGTTTTCTATTTTAATGCATTTAAGTATAGATATTTCACATTTTAAATTCAAGTCTAGTGAATTTTTCCTTTTAATTCCTTTTTGTTTCCAGATTTAGAAAGTCAACAAAGGCAGTTTAGATGGTAATAAAAATGAATACATGGAGCATGTATTATGTTTTTGGACCTGTTCTGAGCACTTTATGTACATAAATTCTTCACTCTTCCTGACAATCTTAGGAAGCAGTTGCTGCTAGTAGCTTATTTTGCTGATGGGGATATTAAGTCATAGAGCAGATTAAGGAGGCTGCCTGAGATAACCTAGCAAGTAAATGGTAGAGCTGGCATTTGAAGTGGTCGTATGACTCCGGATCTCACGTTTTTCACCACTACTCCACATTTCCTGATCAAACAGAACAGACAAGGATATTCTTAAACTGGTGACAGTATTAATGGGAAGCTTCATGAAGACTACTTGGTTTTATTTAATATTTGAATTTTATTCATATATTTCCTAGTATTCAATGATTTGTCCAGAAGATCCTTTTAAAAAATGTTCATTATTATAGAATTAGACTAGCATCTTGGAAAAATATTTTGTCTCATCATATCTCAATATATATTTCAAGGTCATCAAATCAGTGTGCATATGGACAAGACAAAACTAGATAACTAGCAAATAATTTTTTTATTATTACCGGGCATTGAACCCAGGACTACATACATGGGAGGCAGGCACTCAACCACTGAGCTACATCTCCACCCAGCAAATAATTTTTAATAGAAAGTTTGATACTTTTTTTCACTTTGTACACTGAAAATGCTATAGTCAGGGGAGTAGTTATAACTCAGTGGTTTGGCACCTGCTTCCCATATACAAGGTCCTGGGTTCAATCCCTAGTACCTCCTTAAAAAAAAAAAAAAAGCTGTAGTCACACCTATCAACCCTATGAATTATCTGGATTTCCTAAATTAAATTTTAATTTAAGTAATTATAGACTTGTTATTTGTGGCTCTCATCCAGTGTCTAAGAGAAGTGATTATCACATGTTATGGAACAACCTGTTATATAAAATGGCAACAGAGCAACAAAAATCCCTATGATACTAAGTTTTTAAATTTTTTAAACTTTTTTTAAACATGTAAGTTGCTGTTGATGTATGTTTTTGTTTCCATTTACTAAAAAATTAGAATTTTCCTAGTAGAAAATCACTTCATTAAAGCAGCTGAGCACTGTATCAGTTCACATTTAAGAACTGGCAGAATTTCAGAGAGTAGTTTCTAAATCATGGTTGCTTTGTAAATGCAAGACAAATCAGCTCATTTGCCCTTAAAACAAAGAATTAAGTAATATTATAAGACTTAAAATATTAATATTATTATAAATGCTAATATAGTTATAAATATTAATGAACTTTTTAAAGATGGAAACTCTCTCTTTTTTCTTTCAAAGATTTGTGGCTAAAAGTGATGCAACACTGGAATTGGGCAATGAGAGAAGTTGGGTTCAAGTTCCAGTCTTGAACAAGTATTTTACCCTCTTTATAGGACTCCTTTTCTTCAGTGGCAAAATAAGGCAATTGATTTTGTCTCAGCTGATGGCTAATATCCCTTCTATCTCTAAGAATCATCTTTGTTAAATAGGCTTAGATATCTTGTCGTAGTTTATAAGTGAAATTAGAGACTCTTAAGGGTAATACAGTGTCTCAGTCTTGGCTATGTACCTGACTCAGTTTGTGGGGATTTGAAAAAATGTTGATTCCCTTCTCTAAGAAATTGTGATTCCAGATTCTAACCTAGGAATGTGTATTTTTAAAAAGCTGTGCATGAGAATTTGACGGACAGCCACATTTCAAGCTATTGGTGTAAAAGAGGCTCTGCTCAGTGTTACTGTTAGTAACTATTCTTTCTCCATTAAAGACTTGGGGAGGAGGACTTCTTTCCATGGATTGTTTATCTTGATTTCTGACTTTCCGCAGAGGAAGATTTTCTTAATGTGCAGTTGTAAGAAACTATTCTTTCACCAAATTATATTTTGTCTTTGTTTGGAAAGGAGTATAGCTCTGCCTTATCTGGGAAACAAGAAACATTATTCTCCTTAGTTGAGCTTGGAGGAGGGGTGTAGGAGAGTGGAGAAAGAAAAAGTTTAGCTGGAGCATTTCCATTTTGCCTTTCCCCTTCACTGTTGTTTAATTGTTACAGTTGCCTTCTACTTGTCATGTCATGTGCTAAGCACTCGGCATACATGGTTTAATTTCACTTGTCAACAATTCTTTAAAAGAAAGAAAGTTTTACAAATGAGGAAAATCAGAGTCAGAGAGTTTATTTACTGGGTCAGAATAACCCAGCTAGAAGTGGTAGAGTAGAGATTTGAATTCTGGTCAATCTGACTCACAATACTTTTAGAAGATACAGAGCCTGTGGTTTTCAAATAGGGTTTTTCAGACCTCCTTAAGGATTATGGGATACAGGTTTTTGAAAAGAGCATGTATAAGATAACATGATTACAAAAGTAGGAATATGCAAATTTATAATGTTATTATTTCTCTTATTTAGTTGGCAATACAAATGGAATGGGGCTCACGTTTAGAGTTGCTTTGTAGGTAGGGTCAGGGTGATTATAAGGCACAGTGGGCTCCTCTTCTTCTGTTTTCTCCCTTCCCCTCCCTCCTGCCCATCCCCTCTTCATCCCTTTCCTGAGGTCCCTGTGTTTTTAGGCTGGGCCCAGTTCTAGTGCAGGGTTCTTTGTGCTGATCTGCCCTTCCTGGTAGCATTCCCTAAAAGCATTGAAGACTGGACCTGGAAAATAGCCAAGTTTTAATCCACCTCCCTTCTTTGACTGATGAGGGACTGTGTTAGCTGGATTCCAGTCCAGAGTTCTTTGTTTTATAAGGTTATTGTGAATCTAGGGAAGGTTTTTGGGAGGGGGTGTCTGTGAACCCTGAAACTACATATAAAATTTGTATTTGTGATAATTTTTCTGGTTCATAACTTCATCAGAGTTTCAAAGGAATCTTTGTCCAAATAGAGAAAAGAAGACAGAACTCAGGGATTTTGTGTTTTATCAGGTTAAGCACCTAGATGACCTTATGCTAAATTTTCTGTCTCTGCTAGTAATCAGATATTACCTGTGATATCTCATTCCCCAAGGGTGCCTGTTAGCTTGATCTTTTTCATTGCAATTTATTTTTGCTTCGTTCTCATGATTATGCCAAATTCTAGTTTATGACTATTTTTCTAACTCATGGGTTGAAAACTTAAATGCTTTGAGGGTTGATGGAAATAGGGTGGTTAGGGTAGGAAATTAGAGATTAGTAGGAATTATGACAAAATGGAGAGCAAATGCAATGCACTGCCTAAAGGCATTTACATTCACATTGTAGGAAGAACCCTGCCATAATTTAATAAAACATCAACAAGGGCAGATGTACGTGATCCCTGTTCTGTTACTTTTATAGGACCAAGGAAGGATATGTCAGTAATTTGGATAAATTTGTCCTTAAATTATCATAAGATAAAGCAAATTATTTTCAGTTATACTTTGAGAAGTATGTGATTTTTAAAAATTAATATATCTGTTCTCAATTAAACTGAAAGTTCCACGAGTATTTGGACTGCTAAATTCTCAGAACCTACCATAGTATTGGGCACATAATAAGTGTGTTGAAAACACATTTACTAATATAGTCATATCTACCCCTAAATATCCTTCAAATCTGCCCACTCTTACTCAACTTCACTGTCACTACCCTGATCCAGGTCATTGTCATCTTTTTGCCTACTTATAACCTAATAAAAAATACATATTTTTAACTCTAGTTTGGTCTATTTCAATCTCCTCTCCACATTGAAGCCACACAGATCCTCTAAGAATTGAAACTGATGATATAACGATATAACTTCCCTAGCTGAAAGCATTTAATGGATTTCTAGTACCCTGGGGTAGAGTCTTGACTAGCTGCCCTAATATGTTAGCCTCACATAAAAAACTGACCTGAAACCAGTTAAATGGAGGATCCCTTAAAACTGGATAAGAGTTATGGCTACTCTGGAGAGGAATCAGAAATTTTACATAACTTTATTTAGGTGTTAAAGAATTTTCAGACACTAATAAGATGATATCTCCTGAAATATCAACTGTAAACCTTAATCATATATTTAAAAATTGTGGCTGATTGATTGCAAAAATGGCCGCAACTCTTCCCTCTTCCTTATATTCACACCCTTTACAATGTGACTTTGCAGTTCTTTCTATTAAGGAGCTGAGCAATTTCCTCACTTCTTGAATTGGGGCTGACCCGATTTCATTTAGTCAGTAGAATGTGGCAGAAGTGAGAGTGTATCAGGTCCCATCTGAGGCCTTAGGAGCCCTCACTTGTTTCTTTTCTCTTTTGAAACCCTGCCATTGCCATGAAAAGGCTGGAGTTACCTGGGGGCCCAGCCAAGTCATTGCACTCCAGTCTGGCCTTTCTAGACTAGCCACCAGCCAGCTGATGACAAAACATGTGAGAGAGCCTAGCTAAGATCAGCAAAACCACCTACCTGACCAGCAGCTGACCACACATGCTTGAGTGAGCCCAGCTAAGATCAGAAATATCTTCCCAGCTGACCCATATACTCATGAGCAATGATTAATTTTTGGAGCCATTGAGTTTTAGGATAGTTTATTTTGCAACAATAGCTAACTAATATACAAGTTAGTGCATTTCCCATTGAATCACACTGAAAAGAAGACATGAATAAAAAGGAGCGAAATTGAAGATGTTGCCTCTTTCTTTAGAATTCATAATTTACATTTAGTAGGACTTGACAAATCCAAAGAATATGCATAGAGTGATGGAGTTTGAACATTTTTCTATTCTAATTTGTTTTAAATGCAATTTAAAAAGTGAATACAAAATATCTTTGCTTTTTTAAATTTGGAGCCATTGGAGTTAACAAATTTATTAGCATGGAAGAAATGGGTACAAAAGCTTTTATTTTATTTGTTTTAATTTAATTTAATTTAATTTAATTTTTTTAGTAGCAAGAGAATTTAATGTAAGACGAAAGTACACACTGAAGACAGGAGTGTGGGCATGCTCGTCCAAGTTGCACAAGTTGTACCTACCCTCTGGGTTTTGAAGGAAACATTCATTTTATATAAAAATAGGAAAAAAAACCTCTTTACTTCCATTTCTGGCATTAGGGAAGACTAGATATTTTGAGAAATCTTTCATAGTTTGTTTAAATATAATTTTTTTAAAGATTTATTTTTATTTATTTTCCCCCCCCTCGTTGTTTTTGCGCTCGCTGTCTGCTCTCTGTGTGTTCTTCTGTGTCTGCTTGTCTTCTCTTTAGGCAGCACTGGGAAATGATCCTTGGACTTTCCGGAGTGGGAGAGAGGCGCTCAATCTCTTGCGCCACCTCACCTCCCAGGTCTGTTGAGTCTCTTATTGTCTCTACTCTGTGTCTCTTTTTGTTGTGTCATCTTGCTGTGCTAGCTCTCTGCATGGGCCAGCACTCTGCATGGGCCAGCTTGCCTTTCACCAGGAGGCCCTGGGAATCGAACCCTGGACCTCCTATATGGTAGATGGGAGCCCAATCGCTTGAGCCACATCCATTTCCCTTAAATATAATTTTAAAAGCTCAATTTAATATTAAATATAGTTTCTAAATGCATTGCTGAGTAGGCAGGATACTAAGGGAAATATTTAGAGGCTAAAAATAAGAAAACATGAATCCAGAGAAATGAAAATTTTCTTTGCATGACAGAGATCTGGTGACCTAAATATGCAAGTGCAGCATACTCAATGAATGAATGTACCTGGGACAAAACTTTCCCCAGAAAAGTAATCTTAGTAAAAGTGGGAAAAATAAAGAACCCAAAATCAGATGAGAGAAGCAAATACAAATATTTAAGTAACATTAATATAAATGTACTGCAATTTTTATTAAAGTATAAAAAATCTAGTTATATGTTGCTTGCATATTATGTTTTTTATAAGTGTCATGCCTAAAATAGAGGTAAAAAAATAATTGAAAAGAGAGGATTGTGGGAAGATGGTGGTGTAGAAAGCTCCAAGAATCAGCCCTTCTACCAGAACAACTATTAAATAAACTATTTTGAAACTCTGGAGTCCAGTAGAACACTGTATAGCATCTAGGGAAGAACAGGAGGAAGAGGCTGGTAAGTATGGTAAATACCAGTAAATGCCAAAAGGAGTTCTTCAGACTGAAAGGAAAGGACGCTAGAGAGTGGTTCAAAGTGGCATAAAGAAATTAAGCCCCAGTAAAGGTAAAACATTTAGGTAATTATAAATGCCAGTACTATTGTATTGAAATTTTTTTTTATCTCCACTTATTTCTGAGAGGAGGTAAAATGCAAATGCATATGAATTTTCTTGTCTGTCTTTTTAAAAAAAGCAAATGCACAAAAAATTTGTACATGCTATGTAAAACGATATACTCTGTAATAAAAGCACAAAAAAGATGGGGTATGAAGCGGTTTAAGACAGTGTATGTGTATGCTAACGGAGTCAAGTTGCTATCAAATAAAATATGATTTTTATATATTTAGGATGTTAAATGTTAAGCCCATCATAATCACAAGGAAATGTATAAAAATATATCCAGGTAGAAATGAGAAGGAACTCAATATGACACAGTACAAAAATCAAATAAATATGTAAGTAAGCCATCACAGAAGAATTAAGGGTGAAAAATGGTATGGCTTACAAAGAAAATAGCAAAATGGAAGAAGAAAGTCTTGCATTATCAGTAGTGCCTTTAAATTAAATGGATTAAACTCTCCAGTCAAAAGGCAGAAATTGGCAGAGTGGATAAGAATGCATGACACAACTATATGCTATCTACAAGAGATGCACCCTACATTTAAAGATATAAGTAAGTTGAAAGTTGAAAGGATGGAAAAATATATATCATGCAAGTAATAACCAAAAGAGAGCTGGGGTAGTTATACTAATATCAGATAAAATAGAGTTTAAGTAAAAAACAATTAGAGGGACAAAGATGGTCATTGTATACTTATAAAGAGGTCAGTTGAGTGTGATGTAACAATTATAAATATATGTGTACCTAACAGCAGAGTCCCAAAATATATGAAACAAATACTGACAGATTTGAAGGGAGAAAGTCATGGTTTTACCTTAATAATAGGAGACTTTAATATACCCTTTCAATAATCAGTAAATACAAGACTTGAATGATACTCTAAACCAACTAGCATTAACAGTCCTATATAGAAAAGTTCACCCAGCAATAACATAATACACATTCTTCTTGAGTGCACATGGATCATTCTCCAGGATAGATCATATGTTAGGTCACAAAACAGTTCTCAATAGATTAAAAAATATTGAAATTATAAAATGTATCCTCTCTTACTAAAATGGAATGAAGCCAGAAATCAGTAAAAGAGGGAGAAATGTAAACTTTATAAATATGTGGAAATTAAATAGCATGCTTTTAAACAACTAGTGGGTTAAAGAGGAATTTAAAAGGGAAATTAGGAAATATCTTTTTTGCTCATCGTCTGCTTGTTGTTTTTGCTCATTCTCTGTTTGTTGTTTTTGCTTGTCTGCTCGTTCGATTTTTGTTTGTTTTGTTTTGTTTTTTTGCCGATGTCTGCTCGTTGTCTGCTCGATGTTTGCCTGTCTTCTTTAGGATGCACCAGGAACCGAACCCGTGACCTGGAAGCGGGTGCCCAATTGCCTGAGCCACATCTGCTCCCAGGAAATATCTTGAGGCAAATGAAAATGAAAATACAGCATACCAAAACTTAAAGGATACAGTGAAGGCAATGCTGAGAAGTAAATTTAGGGATTCAAATGCTTACATTAAAAATGAAGAAAGACTTCAAATCAAAGACTTAACCTCAAAACTGGAAGAACTAATAAAAGAAGAGCTAACTAAACCCAAAGCGAGCGGAAGAAAGATGTTTGAGCTTGGAACTTTTATATACCCTGAGAAACATGATCTTAAATTTAATCCATTTCTGTGTGTGTGTACCCATTGTAAATAGGACTTTTTGATGAGGTTATTTCAGTTAAAGAGGTGTGGGTCTTAATCCTAATCCTGGAGTCCTTTTTAAGCAAAGTGATATTTAGACAGATAGAGGGAAAGCCACAGGAAGCAAGAAGCTGAACATCAACAGAGCCTGGAAGAGAAGGGAGAGACCAGGAGACACTGCATGTGCCTCGCCATATGACAAACTAAGGACCAAGGGTCCAGCCAGCATCAGGCCCAGAATGCCACAGTCTTTGGGAAGAAAGCATTGCCTTGATGATGACTTGATTTGGACTTTTTCCCATCTTCAAATCATGAGCAAATAATTTCCCATTGTTTTAACCCAACCCATTTCATGATATTTGCTTGAGCAGCTCAGAAAACGAAAACAGAGGAAATACAAATATTAGAGTGGAGATAGAGAACAAAAACTAATAAAATTAACAAAACCAAAAGTTGGTTCTTTGAAAAGATCAATAAATTACACAAACCTTTAGCTAGATTGATGAAGAAATAAAGAGACACATAAATCAATAAAATCAGAAATGAAAAGGGGGACATTATTACTTACCCAACTGAAATTAAAAGGACTATAATAGGGTACTATGGCTAATTTGAACTCCAATAAATTAGATAACCTAGATGAAATTGACAAATTCCTAGAAACACACAAACTACCTACACTGACTCAAGAAGAAATAGAGGATCTTAACAAAGCAGTAACTAGTAAAGAGATTGAATCAATAATCAAAAACCTCCCATCAAAGAAAATTCCAGGATTAGGTGACTTCACAGGGAAATGTTACCAAACATTCCAAGAAACGGTAATACCAGTCCTCCTCAAATTCTTCCAAAAAATTGAAGAGTTGAGAACACTTCCTAATTTATTCTGTGAGACCAACATCCACCATATACCAAAGCCAGAAAAAATACCACAAGGAAAAAAATTACAGACCAATATTTCTTATTAATATAGGTACAAATATCTTCAATGAAATACTAGCGAACAGAATCCTACAGCACATTAATAGAATTATACACCACAATAAGATTGGATTTATCCCAGCTATGCAAGGGTGGCTCAACATAAGAAAATCAATTAACGTAATACACCATGTTAACACAATGACCCAGTGATCATTTACATTGACACAGAAAAGAGGCATTTGACAAAATCCACCACCTCTTCTTGATAAAAACGCTTAGAAGACTAGGAAAAGAAGGAAACTTCCTCAACATCATATAGGGTATATATGAACAACCCCCAGCTAACAGAAGATTTTTGAAAAATCCATAACAAAGCCCCTAGAGCTAATATATTAATTCAGCAAATTGGTAGGGTACAGGATCAACACCCCCAAAATTGGTAGTTTTTCTGTACATGGCTTATGAACAATTGATATGAAAACCAAATATCTTGGAATAAATCTAACTAAGGATGTAAAGGACTTATACACACCAAAAACAAACAAACAAAAACAAAACAAAACAAAATCCCTGCAAAACATTGCTAAAATAAATAAATGGAGACCTAAATAAATGGAAGGACATTCCATGTTCATGGATTGGAAAACTAAAATAAGCAATTTACATATTCAGCGCACTCCAAATAAAAATTTTAGCAACCTTCTTTTCAGAAATGGAAAAGCCAACAACAATTTTATATAAATGGGTAAGGGTCCCTGAATAGCCAAAACCATCTTAAAAAAAGAACAAAGTTAGAAGACTCACACTTCCTGATCTTAAATCATATCACAAATGCACAGTAATATAATAAAAACAGCATGGTACTGGCACAAGGAAAGACTTATAGACCAATGGAATCGAATTAAGAGCTCAGAAATCAATCCTCACATTATGACCAACTGATGTTTGGCAAGGGGCCAGAGGTCACTCAATTGGAAAAAAATAGTCTTTTCAGTAAGTGGTGCTGGTAAAACTGGCTCTGCCTTTGTGAAAGAATAAAGGTGGACCCTTACCTCACACAAAAATCATCTCAAGATGGATCAAAGACCTATGTGTAAGAGCCAGAACCATAAAATTCCTAGAAGAAAATGTAGGGAAGCATCTTCAGCACCTTGTGTTAAGCAGTGGTTTCTTAGATTTTATATCTAAAGCACAAGCAACAAAAGAAAAAAAGATAAACGGGACCTCATCAGAATTGAAACCATTTAGCCTCAAAGAACTTTATTATGAAAGTAATATGACAGCCTACCCAAGAAAGCAAACTAAAACCATGAACATGTGCTTTTGGGGGAGGGGGTATGTACTTCATCCCACCATAGGGAAGGTATTGTTTTATTGGTTTTTGTTGTTAGAAAAGCTATTAATGATACATCTCTAAAGAAACCACTTACTCCATTGATTCCTGTGCTGGATACCGAATATACTTACCAGTATTAAAACATCTAACTTTATAGTACATAATAATAAAGTTAAATAGAGGTAGCCTTTTACTTTATAAAATATAGGCTTCAGGAGCCTTTCTTATTTTTCTTATGTGTATACTGGAGTCTCAAAAATTAGAAAGAAATTTGTAATGACATCCTTTTTGTATGTTAATACGAGAAGTTTCTGGCATGAGGTCTAAGAGAGACCTCTCTTCTAATGAAATTGTATTGTAATTAGTCTTATGGTGATATTCCAAATGTGTTATCCAAAGGTGTACTTAATGCAGTTTTAATGAAAATATTTTATCTCTTGCCTTCCTATATTTTTATCTTAATTTATCTATGCTTAGAATGATTTTTTCTCAATTATAATACCATATAGTATAGTATAATGCTTAAATATTATATTTAATGATATAAATTATAAAACATCTGGGATATATTGAGTGCCTCACACAGGCATTTCCTGAGCCAAGCATTTCTAAGCTCTATAACAACTGTATATTACCTCCATTTCCCAGATGAAGAAACTGAGGCTCAGAATAGTGAAGTGAAACAAGTTAAGATTGAAATCTAGGTTTCTGCAATTCTAACGCTTGTGCATATTCTACCCTGCAGTGTTGTGATTCTGATTCTTTCTGTGCTAAAAAGTGGTCATTGAAAGAATAAAAGGTTTTCCTCTTTGTTCTGATTATGAACAGAAAAGTGCTTGCCAGTCCAGTGCCTCCTTTCCTTTTTTTCATTGCTGCTGCTATCCTGCAGAGCACTTCCCCATACAGAATAACCATCCAGGACCACAGCATCTGTATTCCAGAACAAGAAACCTGAGAAGGAGCCACAGTCTTCCTGCAAGCAACAGATGGTTACTGTTTAAATGAGGGCAAACTCTGGATCGCATCTATGAAGTGATATTTAGGTTTTTGTGAGGTGGGCGGGTTTAAAGGGTTAGGTCAGGGGAACAACTAGTGACAAGATTTAGGAAGAGGAAGAGGTAAACAAACCAAATTTGTCTGTAGTTTTTTTTTCAGCCTTATATACTCTTTAATCACAGTCACATGGCAGGTTGTATTTTTCTGTCCTTTCATCCACTCGAAAGAGATGGGGAGGGAAAAAGGGAGGGCATGGCAGGCTGTTGAAATTTGTAGTGTGTTGGCATCTAGCAAGTGAGTTTTGCTGTGGGGTAAGTCCTGTGGCTTGTTTTCTGACTTGGTGAATAGAGCCTTTCCATCTTTGCCAAGCCTGGAGTTAATGTGGTCAAGGGATTTATTATGAAACGTACTAAATCTTGGCATAGAGCTAATTGCATATAACAAGAAGCGTGCTGGAGGCTTGGACCTGAGAAGTGACACATGCAAAAAGCATTCTCTTTCTGATGCTGCTGAAAGAGGTTTTGTGTAAGGGAATGTCTGCATGTCTGCACTTATTGCTAATGAGGTAACCCCCACCCAAAGCATATTTCTGAGTTACTTGTTAAAATAAATGCAGGGCTTTCTCTCTCTCCTTTACGCTCTCTTTCTCTCTCTCTCTCTTCGAATTTTTATGAGTAATTGGCAGTTGAAGAATGAATATTTATTTACTAAATGCATCTCTGAAGCTCTTACTATACCAAAAAATACATTTATGAGAGTTTAAATTACACGAGTGTGGTTATGACCCAGAATGATTTTTTATTGTGATGAAATTCATATAACATAAAATTAACCATTTTAAAGTTTACAATTCAGTGTTATTTAGTGCATTCACAATCTTGTACAACCACCACCTCTATCAAGTTCCACAGAATGATTCTTATGAAAAGGAATAAAAGGCAACCAGAGAGGTGTTGAAAGGAAAAGGCAAATAATTGTATCTTTTCAAGTCTGATGTAGAGTCCCTAAAACTTCACCTTTTTTATTTAAAAAATTTAGTTTAAAAGTAACCGTTGAAGAATTTTTTATCCTTTTCTATGTTCTGGTGCAATTTTGTTTGTTTTCGCAAAGATTTATTGAGATATTCATCTTTATATTCCTCATAACACTTACTGTACGCATTGTGTATAATAGGTGCTTAATACTTGTTTGGGGGATAAAAAGCAGAAACACTTTTAGCACTTTCCCACTGTCCATACCACTTATATCTTAATTTACTGAAATGTGTGTAGAGATAAAGTAATGAAACTTGGTTCAATGAAACAATCACATCCTCTCCTGAATTTATGAGAAAGATTTTTCTGCAGATCTTGCTCTTGGTTTCTGATAACAGAAGGTTTGCTAACAGGTAAATTTTGGAAATAAATGTAACATTCCTTTCATATATTTAAGTAACTTTTGTGTACATGTAAAGCTAAGACCCAGATGCTTTAAAATTAAATGGGAAGAGAATGACTTCGGTGGCTTCCATCTTATGGTTAGTGCTAATCTTTTTGGTACTTGTGGTTTTCTAAAGTGGCAGTAATTCCTGAACTGAAAACAAAACAGTAGTGACCACAAAGTTCAGCCCTGACACAGCAAAAAGGAAATGTTGGAATGAAAGTGTGTGTAGCATTTGGAAAAAAAAAAAAGGCAACATTCAAAAATGGAAGAGCAAAGAGATGATTTGTATGATTCCCTACAACAATGCATATTCATTAATATCTAGGACTTCTCAGATCAATTAGAATTTTGATAACATAGCAGAAAATGGCATTGACTAGGGTGATAAAAACCCAATGGTTTATAGAAAAAAAATGGTTTGCTTGCTTGTTTATTTATTCATTCAACATTTATTTACTGAGGTTTTCCTGTGTTTGAGCCACCATGCCAAGCACTATGACAGATGAAATAGGCAAATCTGTGATAGATTTTACCCCCAAGTACTTAATTTCTTTTAAAAAAATTACTTAACTAGTATTAAATTGAGTCTATCCTGCATATGAAGCACTGTCCTGTCTCTTGGGAGTGATTATACAAACATCATTAAGAATGGTCCTCAACAAAAAAAGCTTACATCTCATTTAGAGGATTCACATAAACATATACTTTCTCTTAGTTATTAAGTTTGTTAATTTAAGATTTGATGTCAGGTGTAACTAGAGGCTATCATCCAACAGAAATGTATGGCTTTCTAAACCATTCACCACATCTATTATGTTATTCCTAGAGTTTCAGTCCTTGTTATACAAGGGGTGGTTCAGGAAACAGAGGCAGTGGCATGGGAGTGGTGGGTGGTGGAAGCTTATTAGCAATGCAGAATCTCCACTCCAGATCTACAGAAATGCAGGGCCTCACTCCAGACCTACTGAGCCTGAATCTGCATTTTAACAAAACCTGCAGATGATTCATATACATGTCAAAGTTTGAGAGGCTTTAATACAAGGTTTAGTAATGTATTTATTTGTAGTAATATGGAATGAGATGTTTCTGATCTTATGGCTGAGCAGTTTCATTTGCACATGTATTCTTTCGGCAGGCATTTATTGGACATGTACCAGATACTGTATTGAGAGTTGAGGACAGAAATAACAGCAACAACAACAAAAAATAATCTTTAGTCATAGTTAACAGTGGGGATATGTTCTATAACCCAGTAGAGGAGTAATTAAATTAGTATGGAAGTTAGGAAGCTTAAAAGAAGACATCATAATTGAACTTGACCTTGAAGGAGCCATAAGAATTTGTACAGGAAGAAAGGGAGAAATCTCCCAGATTCACTTCTCTGTCAACTTTTGATTAGGTGAATTACTAGAGATAGGTTATTGGAAGTCTTTTTAAAATTATTGGGGGGAAGTGGGTGTGGCTCAGTGGATAGAGCCCCCGTTTACCATATGGGAGGCCCGGGTCCTCGTCCCGAGGCCTCCTTGTGAGGGCACGCCGGCCTGAGCGGTGCGGTGGGCTGATGCAGCAACCTCACGGCAGGAAGCGGGTGTGGCTCAATGGATAGAGCACCCGTTTACCATATGAGACTCCCCGGGTTCGCTTCCTGGGGCCTCCTTGTGAGGGCAGGCCAGCTCGCATAGCGCCGTGGGCTGATAAGGCCGGACCTCACAGCAAGGGGGAGATGAGCAGACACAGAGAAGACAACTCAGTGAATGGACACAGCAAGCACAAGCAGCAAGGGGGGGATAAATAAAATAAAATAAATAAATCTTAAAATAAAATAAAATAAAATAAAATTATTGGGTAGCTCCTAAATCACGTTTTGTATCTCTTGGTGCATTTTGTAAATTGGATATGAATGTGCTGTTTCTTAAGGAAATGTGAGATGATGAGCTTTGGAGTTCCGTGTGAGCAGTTATGCATTTTGAGCCCCAGTTTTCTCACCTATAAAGAAGGAATACCAATCTTGCAAGCTTTTAGTGAAGATTATGGGAGCAAAGCATCCAGCACTATAGTGCCTAATATTTTAAATATTACTAATGTTTATAAGAATAATTTTAATTTTTTCTTGATATAATGTCAAAGTATTTTAGCAAAAGGGAAATAGAATGTGGCACATACTTAAAATAAAAATCTTCCTCTATATGATCTAAAACATGAAAGGATTCAAATATCTAAAATAATGAGTCATAATATCCACACACTGAAAAAATATTTTTACCTTCTAAAAGGGGAAAATTTGCAACTTAAAATTTTCTTTTGGCTCTCGACTTTGTACTTTAGTGTTTATAGTCAATCCCAGGACAGGCCCTCTCTGTCTGTAGTAATGGGCCATTTCAGTCCTTCTTAATGAGGCTTCACCCCAATGCCTTTTAAATATTTGAATAGTAAATTTGTGAGAAGTGGACTCTTCATCAAGTTGTGTGTGGGCTTCCCAAGAAGAAATACTGCATATGTTCTCTGAGAAAATATGACTTCTCTTAACTTACACTTTTTTCTTTTTCACAAATTCAGGAAACTCATTTCTGTACCATGCTAATAAAGAACAGCTGAGTCTTTTTCATATAATCATACATTGAAATGGTCTTTCTCTAATCTCTTATTCAGTGCTCAGGAACTGAGTTTTACTTACTGTTCCATAGCTGGAGTCTTATGTGACTTCAGGCAAAATTTCTTGGTGCCTTTCCATTCCTATAAAATGGTGACATGAGAGCCACTAGTAGAGGGCAAAATGTAAATGGAAGGTATTAATCTGAAGAAAAGCGAGAATGGTGTAGCTTTACTGCTGTGTGGCCGTCAGAAATGGATAACAACATAAAGTGAGCTGAGGTAGAAAATTTGATTCCCACAGTGAAATGTGCTACTCAAGGTAAACAGTCCACTTGTGTTATCTTTGGCAGTTCTTGAGAACCTTGTCATGTTAATATAGTTATTGAAATTGAATTTGGAAATTGTAATGTTGCTCTCACATTTCACTTAAAAACAGCGTTGCTAACTCCCACCTTGAAAGGGATCACATGTATCTCACAAGCAGGGCACTACTAATATTTTAGTAACCCCACAAGAAGGATAGTGAAATGAAATACTGTAAAAGCACAACTGACCTGCATTTTCCTTTCCCAGCTTGTTTGCAATGAGATGCTTAAAGTAAAGTAACCCACTACCCAAGTTCTCTTTACAAACGCACAAATGGTACTCATTGTGTGTTGGAGATCACCCTGGGTCTCTGTGACCTTGGCAACATTTCAGGGGTCATATTTTCACACGGATCAACTGTTTCTTGAACAGTTTCTCCAATGTATTGGCACAGACCAGCTTTTCTTGAACAGTAAGCATATAAACCTTCTTTTCCCACCTACTTTCCCTCAACAAACATAGCCATTTGGTCTTTGAGAGAGAGAGAGAGAGAGAGAAGAGAGAAAAGACCGAAATCTCTAATTACTATTTACGTAGAAGTTTCCGTGTAGTCTCAGAGCAATGTTGTGATACCTGATCTTGGTCCACATTTGTCCCTTATTTTATTTTAAAGGTTTGGCTCTTTAAGGATTTCCTTTTGAAAATCATTTATATAGCTTATTGCCCCCAGTAGAGCAGTTTAAAGATATTTATAAAACTAGACATGCATATTTCCTGACATTTCTTTGATCATTTTTCTAATAAGGAGTTTTTTGTTGTTGTTGATTTGACTTTTGTTTGATTTTGGAATTATTTGAGGAAAGTAAACTTGTCATATTTCTTCAAACTTGGTAATGTTGGGCATTGATACTTAGAGAAATTGCCCTGTATGCTAGTTAGTTGTTTTTCTTTTTTGTTTTCACAATTTAGCATATATCTAAAATATCTGTATAAATAGAGTTCCTCTGATCACTTTTGGATTTTTGAAATGGTTTTAAATTTGATGAAACTACTGATGTCCTCCTTTGAGTTCTCCGAATGTTAGGTAGAACAATTATTCTGCAACTACCATAATGCACAATAATAACAGTAGAAAAGAAAAAAGTTAATAACAATTTGTAAAGTTCTTTAATGTGGCCTCTCATTGGACAGACTTGATTGTATCACATCCAACTTTTAATGTAAACAAGTATCACAAAATTCTTTTTTCTGCTTGGTTTTACAGTTGTATAGCTAGTCCAAAGTTTAAAATTTGTTTGTTCTTGAAAGAAAAATATCCCTCATTGCTTAGATTAATGGTACTTCAAGACATGTTTATTCAAAGATGGCAGCAAAGAGGTGAATAGGCTAAATGCTGTACATTAGAGAGATCATTGTGTTGTACACGACAGATGCAGCCAGTGGACTGTTTATGGAGCTGCCTTCAAATTTTCTTTGATTTATAATCTATGAGAAAATTGAAATATTTTGTCTCTTTTTTCTTAGGAAAAATGTACAGATTAGGAAAAATGTACAGACAAACATACTCATTGATTCTAAAAATCAATTCATGAACAAGGCTTAGCCTTCAACTCTGTTGTTAAATTATTTTCAGGTTCTTTCAAGAGTTGTTCTGTTGGGCAGTTGGATCAAGGAAAATTATCTTGATTGTGGTATTTTAAAGACAGGTAGCAGGATTATACGTATAACATTTCGGTTAAATTTTGAACATATGGCACTTTAATCATTAAGAAATACCCTGGTGTTTATGAGGTTCGTGACATTTGTCTTTTGTGAAGGGTATCAAACATGTGCCCTATATAGAAATTAAGTTTTAAATAAAATAATTGGGATTTTTCCTAAACTCTTGTATTTCTTTTGTATTCAATAATGGGAAATCATCCTGTGAGCATTTTCCAGTAGGCAAAAGTGATTGTGCTATATGCTTTATTTAATGTTAAAATGAGACCCAAATGTACAAATCACAAAAAGGATATTATCCTATCTGGAGCTATCTGTAGAGGGTATCAAGGAAACTTGTGGTTGGCATTTGAGTTGAAATCTATTGGTGACACAAATATATTTTTCAGCATATTTTGTGACCACTCCCATCACCATGATTTTTAGGTATAACTAGCAATCTTTTATCAGGATAACAGTAAGGGCTTTCTATTTCTAGAAATTTAGTTTTCCTTCAGTGACGTAGTTCTGGTTAAAAGCTCTTTGGGGTTTTATAAAAATCATATCTTCACTAATACTAACTCAAAGGGTAAGAATGGAATTTTACCTGTCTTTCGGGGTTTGAACAAAAGGTTTTCTTCTTGTTGCTTTGTTGAGGCTGATGTAACTTCTCAAATCTATAACTTATATGTCTATGCATGTATATATAGCCCATGACAATAGTATTTTTGACAGATGAATCTAGACTTGCTGATCAAAAACATCTTTGCCAGTGCAGAAAGAAAAAGTTTGGGAATGGAGTTTTCTGTTGGAAAAAAATTAAACTTTTTATTTGGAGATAATTCCAAACTAATAAGACAGTTGCAAAAACAATACAAAATCAACGCAGAGAACTCAAATATACCCCCTACCCAGTTACCCAGATTTACCAACTTTTAACATTTGCCCCATTTGTTATATCATTCTATCATCTATCATCTATTTTCTAAACAATTGAGAGTAGGCTGCATACATCATGCTCCTTGAACATTCTATATTTCCATGTATATTTCCTAAGAACAAGGATATTGAGTTATGTAATAACATTCATTAGGTACAATCATTAAGTTCAAGAAATTTAACATTCATATAAGGCATACAGTCTATATTCCAGTTTTTACAGTTGTCCCAATAATGTCCTTTTGGACATTTTCTCCTCCATTATTAGATCCATTCCAGGGTCATGTATTGCATTTAATTGTCATTGTCTTATTATTTTTTCTCTTTCCCTCCCCTCTTTCTTTTAATTGTAATATATATACAATGTAAAATTTTCCATCTCAACCACTCCCAAGCATACAATTCAGTGGCATTAATCACCTTCACAATATTGTCCTACCATCACCTCCATCCATTACCAAAGCTTTACCATCACCCTAAACAGAAACCGTGCATCCATGTGCATTAACTCCTGATGCTCCCCTCCCCTACCTGTAATCTGCTTTCTGTCTCTATGAATTTGCATGTTCTAGTAATTTCATATAGGTGGAATCATACAATATTGGTCCTTTTGTGTCTGGCTTCTTTCACTCAGCATGATGTCTTCAAGGTTCATCCATGTATCAGAACTTCTTTCTTCTTTAAGGCTTAGTAATATTTCACTGTATGTTTATACCACATTTTAATTTATCCATTCATCTGTTGGTAGACACTTGGTTTTTTATTGAAATTTAATAGTTGATTTTATATGATTGATATTTTAATGCTCTGAGTTTTCTGTATCATATCTGAAAGTAGAAAACTAGCTCTAATTTGAGCATGATACTTTTCTTCATTCAATCATGAAAATAACTTATTTTCTTATATTCTCATGGTAGTAACTTCTCAAGCTCAAAACTACAAATTATATATTTTAAAAAACAGAGTTCCCTAGTATATTTATGAATATAAAATGCCTATTAATTTATTCTATAATCCTAAATGAGAAAGTAAACATTTTGAAAAAATCACTGTATAATTACTATAACGCATTTTTTCCACATTTTGGGCTATTTTAAATTTCCTGAATCTTGCAGGAGTTATTTCATTTTTCCCTATCAGTGAAATTACAGGTAATTTATGCCTAAATATCAGGCAGTCAGAATCGGTTTGAGTCCTCCACCTTGGTTTTCTGAAAGCTTTCTTTAAGACCTACCCACTCCCTATGGCTAAGCCAGGTTCTGTTGCTGCACCGTCACCATGGAGAGATGGGGTGGTGGCTATAGTCTGGAATGACATGCCTGGCTTCTATCCCAGCTCTTCCTCCTTCAGTAGGATGACCTTGAGTGGATTCCAAAACTTCTTGGGCCTTGGGTGCTCCCACTGTAAATAAGTGATAGTAATAGCTATTCCACTATGACGCATAGATATTCAGCGTCACTGTAGATACAGTGATGCATTTGCAGGCATTTGGGAGTTTTGGCTGGTAAGATATTCTTTTGTCCTCCAATCAGCCAAAAAACTGGAGCATTTGTACCATCCACTTTTCTGCTTTTCATCCCCCGCCACCCATAAAATGTTGTATTTTAGTAAAATTGATAAAAAATTGAAGGAAGAAAAAGTCAGCAGCGACCCTGTCTTTTTATTTCCTGTCATTTTTTCCTTGTGCAGTTTAAATAAGATTTAAAGGCAAAAATGTATATATTCCTTTGTATGTTGCCTTTTACCTGTAATGTATAACATAATTTTTTTTCCCTAACTCTGTAAATATTTTTAATGAATGCATAAGGTGTTCCACCAAGGAAACGTATCATGGTTTACTTAGCTCTTCTTCTGCACTTGAATGTTTAGATTGCTTCTAGTTTTTGACATAAATAAGTGCCATGAGGAACATATTTATCCATAAAACTTGATCTGATTTTGGATGTTTTCTTAGTATTGATTTCCAGCAGTAGAATTACCGAATCAAGGGGTAAGAGCCTTTAATTTTTTTATTTTTATTTAAAAAAAATTTTTTTTTAAAAGATACTTAGATTACGTAAATATTACACAAAAAATATAGGGATTCCCATGTGCCCCCTCCCCATACCTCCTTCACCCTCCCACATAAACATCCTTCATTAGTGTGGCACATTAATTGCAATTGATAAAAGCATCCTGGGGCTTTGCCATTCAGCATGGACCATAGTTCACATTGTAGTCTACACTCTCTCCCACACAGTTATGCATGTTATGTGATGATATAAAATGGCCTGTATCTGTCATTGCGGTGTCATTCAGGATGATTCCCAAGTTCCAAAAAGCCCCCTGTATGACAACTGTTTTTCCCTCTCCTTGCCCCCAGAGCCTCCAGTGGCCACTGGCTCCACACCAATGTTATAATTTCCATTGCTAGAATCACAATATGTCTATAGTAGAATACCAGTAGTCCACTCTAGGCCATAGTTCTTTCCCCAATCCTGAGGATTCTTGGATGATGATGTCCATTCCACCTCTAATTGAGAGGGGGCTTATATCCCATGGGGAAGATGGATGGGACTCTCTTGCTTGCAGTTACAGACTCTCTGTTCCTTGGGATGGTTGTTTCCTTCATCATTTCCTTGTTAGTTGTCCTGGGTGAGTCCAATGAGCTGTAGAGTAGGTGTTGCCACTCTGCTGAGGATCTGGGCCCAGCTGGCACATGGACAGCCCAAAGACTCGAGTATCTTGGATGTACACCTACAAACTCCAGCACCAAGTATAGGTTTAAATAGAAGGAACAGATGAGTCATGTGTAGGGAAGCCATAACTGAGTCTAACTCTGTCACTCTCAGGAGTGCAAATGCCAAAGAAGGGCCCACTGGCAAAGCACCAAACTCTAGAGCTCTCTGCCCTAACCATAGGACCTACGTGTCTCCAGAGCCCTCAGGAGCCCCACTATTTGGGGTGGTATCCACTTTGGCAGTCTATGAGACCCTGCTGAGATGTACGTAAACATTACCTCTGGGATGACCTCTCGACTCACTTTGAAGTCTTTTAGCCATATAAACTCATTTGTCTTTACCTTTTCCCCCTTTTATTCGAGGTCTTTTTCCAGTTGTATTGCTGCTTGGTGCTTGGTAGTAATCCCTTGGTGCCAGAGAGGCTTATCCCCAGGGTCATGTCCCACGCTGGGGGGAAGGTAATACATTTATATGCTGAGTTTGGCTTAGAGAGAGGCCACATTTGAGCAACAAGGAGGCTCTCAGAAGGCAACTCTTAGGCACCCCAAAACAATAGACTAAGTTTAAATTTCAAGAGCAAAGGCTCATAAGCATAGTCGTCATTATCAAAGGCCCATCAGTGGATCATCCTGCTTCACATCCTGCCCCTCCACTTGGGGGACTGTTGCTGCTCCATTAGAGAATGTGGCAGAGCTCTCCAGGATGGGAATTCAGTATTCTCTCAATTATTGTGTGAGTCTCAATCCACTGTGACAATGCTCCGTGAACATTTTTATATACCGTATATGTATGCCCAGGTGAACTTCCTCCCATGTATCCCCCATCACTGACAACCCACACCAATGATCCTCCCCTGCTCCAGTTGTAACCCTTCTGTCATCTATAGCTTCTTAAAAAATGAAGCCATTACAATAGCCAAATACAATTAATAGGGAAATGAAATAATAATGATAAGTTTAAATATAATGCCCTTGATAATTACTGATAAAATATTCTCTGAGAAGTTTTAAATGTAGTTTAATTTTCTCCTGAGACTAGGCATTCTCTTGTTTTTTTCACAATTTAAACATTTCATTTTTTTAGGCCTAGTTTTTTCCATAAGCCTTTCCAAACTCTCCCAGTACACTTGAATAGGAATTTTCACTTTTTCCAGGTGGCTGGTGACACCCCTCCCCAAATTTATTAAGCAATTATTTAATAAAATGTTCAATAGATTATCCTGAGATAAGAGCAATACTAGTTGTATTAGTTTCCTGAGGCTGCGGCAACAAATTACTACACACTCAGTGGCTGGAAACAACAAATATTTTTTCTCTCACAGTTCTGGAGGCCAAAAGCCTGGATCAGTATCTATGAGTCAAAATCAGGGTGTCAGGAGGGCCCCATTCATCCTGGAGGCCTTAGAGGAGAATCTTTTCTTCTGAGGCTTCTAGCTTCTGGTAGCTGTAAACATTCCTAGACTTGTGGCCACATCACTTAGTCTTTTTCTATGTGTGAAATCTCCCTCGCTGTGATGGCATTTAGGGCCCTCCCAGATGATTCAGAATAATACCCTTATCTTAGTGACCTTAGCTTAGTGACACCTCTGAAGACATTTCCATATAAGATAACGTTCAGTGGTTCCAGGGGTTAGGACCTGATAGTTTTGGGAGCAACCATTCAACCTCCTAAAATATTTTATTTGTTTCTAAGATGGGTGAGGTATTTGAATAATGATCTGGGTTTTTCTTTAAATCTTATGTATTGCGTGGAGCAGAATAACCATTACTACTGGGAAATGATATAGCTGAGTATAAAGGTGTGAAAGTGAATATAAAGATGTGAAAACTTCCACAGTATTATCTCTTACCAGTATTATGTGACCTCCTATTAAATTTGGTATATTTGCATTTACTGCAATGAAACAAAAGAAGAGTTAATATTTTACATGTGGTGTTTAACAACTTTTCATTAGACATGTGAAATTTCCAAATTCAAATTAATGAAAAATTATTGAAACAATTTATTAAGTCACTGTCAACTTAAAGTTAAGCAAGATGTTAACATCTTTCCTTTTGAAATGAGAATGGTTGTATTGAAATTAAATTGGACTCCCGGAGATGATCCTCCCTGGCACCTCGGGATTACTACCAAACACCAAGTAGCAATACAACTGGAAAAAGACCTCGAATAAAAGGGGGAAAAGGTAAAGACAAATGAGTTTATATGGCTAAGAGACTTCAAAGTGAGTCGGCAGGTCATCCCAGAGGTAACGTTTGCGTACATCTCAGCAGGATCTCATAGACTGCCAAAGTGGATACCACCCCAAATAGTGGGGCTCCTGAGGGCTCTGGAGACACGTAGATCCTATGGTTAAGGCAGAGAGCTCCGGAGTTTGGTGCTTTGCCAGTGGGCCCTTCTTTGGCATTTGCACTCCTGAGAGTGACAGAGTTAGACTCAGTTATGGCTTCCCTACACATGACTCATCTGTCCCTTCTATTTAAACCTATACTTGGTGCTGGAGTTTATAGGTGTACATCCAAGATACTCGAGTCTTTGGGCTGTCCATGTGCCAGCTGGGCCCAGATCCTCAGCGGAGCGGCAACACCTACTCTACAGCCCATTGGACTCACCCAGGACAACTAACAAGGAGGTGAGGATTGACAACCACCATACCAAGGAAATGAGAGAGCCTACAACTGCAAGCAAGTCAGTCCCATCCATCGACTGTATGGGATCGAAGCTCCCTCTCAATTAGAGGTGGAGTGGACATCACCATCCCAGATCCTCAGGAATGGGGAATGAACTATGGACTAGAGTAGACTTACTGGTATTCTACTATAGTCTTATTGTGATTCTAGCAATGGAAAAAATTACAACATTGGTGTGGAGCCAGTGGCCACTGGAGGATCTGGAGGCAGGGAGAGGGAAAAACAGATGTAATTCTGGGGGCTTTTTTGGGAATTGGGAATTGTCCAGAATGACGTGGCAATGACAGATATAGGCCATTTTATATCTTCCCATAACCTGCAGAACTGTGTGGGAGAGAGTGTAAACTACAGTGTGAACTATGGTCCATGCTCAGTGGCAATGCCCCAGGATGCGTTTATCAATTGCACTTAATGTGCCACACTAATGAAGGATGTTGTTTATGTGGGAGGGTGTGGGAGGTGTGTGGAGTGGGGCATATGGGAAGCCCAATATTTTTTGTGTAACATTTATGTAATCTAAGTATCTTTTATAAAATAAAATTATTAAAAGAAAGAAAAATTAAATTGAGCATTTTTCTCCCTATAAATATGCTCTTAATGTCAACTAAGTTTCCCTGTTTGCCCATACATGTTATATATTTCTGACAATATATGCCAGGCTCAGAGCTTTCTATTCGAATTGCTACTGTACAGTACCAGAAAATAGCAGGTTGTCACTTCTAGACTCCCAGCATGCAAGAAGAGCTCAGGGAAAGTGGGAGAAAAGGCAAGGGTTAGAAATAACCTGCCAGTTCTAATCTTCAGAATCTTTGCATAAACAAGATTGGAATGAAAACAGTTTTTTTTAAATTTGGAAACCTGTAACTTATCCAATCATAACATTCCATGCTGAGTGCATGCACACTTTTAGAAAGACACCACAGTGTAATGCACTTGGTCCCCAAAGCTGCTTCAGTACTGGCTTTGTGTATAGCTTGAACTTAAGACGTCAATTGGCTGAATGGTGTATTTTTATATTACATCCAGTAAAATGAAAAAAAAAAAGATAAAACAGTCAACAAAAAAGAGCTATATTAGCAGTAATAAATTGTAAGAACATTTTGCATATTAATCAGGATGTTAGATCCCATATTTAGGAAATAATAGGAAATCATAAATATAATTTGTTTTCATAGACACACACACACACAAACACGATGACTTTAGACATTTTCAGTCTTTAGGCTCAGTTGAATACAGTGGAAGTGTGTTTAAAAACACAAGCAGGGACAACCAGCAAAATGGCGGCAGAGTAGGGAGCTCCTAGAGTCAGCTCATGCTACAGGGCAGTTAGTGATCACCCAGAGCTACCTAAAACACCTGTTTGGGGGCTCCAGGAGACCAGAAGAGCATCCTGTAACATCCTCGAAAGAATGGAAGGAGGAGACTGCCCATTTGCCGAGAAGATTCATAAGTAGAGCCCTCCGCGCCCCAGAGGCCAATGTCCATCTTCCACTGGCAGCACAAGCCACCTTGGGAGCTATTCTGAGACTGGAGTTGGAAGCTCCACTTCCCAAAAACGGGGGGGGGGCCGGGGGGAGGAGAGACAGTTGGGCACCATCTTCAGGTACTGATTAGTAAATCCTGCAGGCTAAAGTATAATCCTAAGAAAGCTAAGGTTTGAACCTGACCAAGTCAGAAAGAAGCCGGTAGCCCCCATTTTAACTCCTTCCCTGGACTGAAAATCACAGTATTGGTAGGGACCAGCTTCTTTCCATCCAGTTTGGAATGCAGCTATAGCCAAAGCCCAGCCCCACCTTTGGCAGGGAGGAAGCTGGGAGGACAAGCACCAGCCTCTCTGGGAAACTGCAGGCCATGCCGCAGAGGCCGGTGATCATCCTACTTTGCCAGCAGAAGCTGCCTCAGGAGCTATTTTGTGGCCAGAATTGGAAGCTCCATTTCCCAAAAACAGGAGGAAGAGACGGTTGGCCACTGATTTAAGCTATTGATTAGTAAATTTGGCTGGCTAAAGTATAACTCTAAGAACAGCAAAAGTTTGAACCTGTCCAAGTTGGAAAAAGACCGGCAACCGCCATTTTGACTCCGCCTCTAGCATGAGGGAAATGGCGCTGACTGAAAATCACAGTGATGGTAGGTACTGGTTTCTTTCACCCAGATTGGCCTGCAGCCCTAGCCTAGGCTTCAGCCCCACCTCTAGCAGGAAGGAAGCTGGCAGGCCCCGCCCCAGCCTCTCCGGGTAACTGCAGGTACATTTGACTGGCACAGACTGAATAGTCGGAAGCCTACCTGGGCAACTGTGGTCATTTTGGACTCACACGGCATCGACTGTGGCCCACACCTGCAGCTCCATCCCTGCCCCAGGCAGGGGAGGAAGAGGCATGAAGCTTCATCAGTCTCTCTGAGCAACTACAGACCAGGCCTGCATGACTTGGATTATTACACAAGGCTGTGGCTCTGTCCCTACCCCTGGCAAGGGAGAAAGTTGGGTGAAACTTTATCGGTCCCTGGGGCATTGAGGGCAGCTTGAGCCTCCATAGCTTACAGCACCAACTACATCCTTGGCTCCTACTACACAACCAGCAAGGAAGAAAGGGCAAGAAAGCCCTAAAGTAAAGAGAGAAACTGCACCCAGAATAAATCCTCTAGTAAGCTAGATGCCAAGACACCAGAAAAAAAATCTACAATTCACAGCAAGAAACAGGAAGATAAGGCCCAGTTAAAGGAACAAGATAAGCTTCCAGATGACATAAAGGAGTTGAGACAACTAATCATAGATGTTCAAACAAATCTCCTTAATACATGCAATGAGATAGCTAAAGAGATTAAGGATATTAAAAAGACATTGGATGAGCACAAAGAAGAATTTGAAAGCATACATAAAAAAATTGCAGATCTTATGGAAATGAAAGGCACAATAAATGAAATTAAAAATACACTGGAATCATATAATAGCAGAGTTGAGGCAGAAGAAAGGATTGGTGAGCTTGAAGAAATGACCTCTGAAAGTAAACAGAAAAGAATGGAGAAAATTGAACAAGGTCTCAGGGAACTAAACGACAGCAAGGGACATGCAAACATACGTGTCATGGGTGTCCCAGAAGGAGAAGAGAAGGGAAAAGGGGAAGAAGGAATATTTGAAGAAATAATGGTAAAAAATTTCCCAACCCTATTGAAGGACATAGGTATCCATGTCCAAGAAGCACAACATACTCCCATCTGAATAAACATGAATAGACCAACTCTGAGACACATGAAGGTCAAATGCCAAAGACAAAGAGAATTCTGAGAACAGCAAGAGAAAAGCAATGCATCACATATAAGGGATACCAATAAGATTAAGTGTCAATTTCTCATCAGAAACCATGGGGGCAAGAAGACAGTGGTATGATGTATTTAAGATACTGCAAGAGAAAAACTTCCAGCCAAGAATCTTATATCCAGCAAGATTGTCTTTCAAAAATGCGGGTGAGCCAGGCTCCGCGTGCGTGCATGGCATGCCCCACCGAGCCATGCAGCAAGATGATGACATAACAGGAGAGAGACACAGGGGAGAGCCAAGACGAGATGTGCCAAAAAACCAGGAACTGAAGTGGCACAGGTGGCAGAACGCCTCTTTCCCACATTGGTGGTCCCCAGGATCGAATCCCGGTGAACACAGGAGAAGAAGGATGAGAAGAGAGGGCAGGAAACAGACATAGAGAATTGCCCAGCGAATGGAAACAAAACAGCAAATGTGGGGGGGGAAGGTTAAAATGGATTAAGTAAGTAAATAAATAAACCTAAAAAAAAATGAGGGTAAGTTTAGAATATTCACAGATAAACAGAAACTGAGAGAGTTTATAACCAAGAGACTGGCTTTGCAGGAAATACTAAAGAATGTGCTACAGCCTGAAAAGAAAAGACAGGAGAAAGAGGCCTGGAAGAGAGTCTAGAAATGAAGATTATATCAATAAAAGTAACTAAAATTATCAAAAGAATAGTGAAAATAAAATATAACAGATAAAACCCAAATGTTCAGGAATAAACTTAACCAATGATGTAAAGCACTTGTATTCAGAAAAGTACAACTCATTGTTAAAAGAAATAAAAAAGACCTAAATAATTGGAGAAACATTCCGTGCTCACGGATTGGAAGACTAAATGTGATTAAGATGTCCATTCTACAAAAATTGATATACAGATTCAATGCAATCCCGATAAAAATTCCACCAGCATATTTTAAAGAAATGGAAGACACAATTATCAAGTTTATTTGGAAGGGTAAGGGGTTCTGAATAGCCAGAAACATCTTAAAAAGGAAAAGTGAAGTTGGAGGACTCTCATTTCTGGACTTTAAATCATACCTAGCTACAGTGGTAATTGTACTGGCATAAAGACAGATACACAAATGAATGGAACTGAATTGATGGTTCAGAAACAGACCCTCACATCTGTGGTCAAGTGATTTTTGACTAGCCTGTCAAACCCATCCAGCTCAGGCAGAACAGTCTATTCAACAAATGGTGCTGAGAGAACTGGATATCCATAGCCAAAAGAAGGAAAGAGGACCCCTATCTCACACCTTACAGAAAAATTCAAAATGTATCAAAAACGTAAATATAAAAGCCAAAACCATAAAGCTTCTAGAAGAAAATGTAGGAAAGTATCTTCAAGACCTGGTCTAGGTGGTAGATTCTTAATGGAGTTAAGAGGATTGAGATGGATTACTGATGTTTAATGTATGTAGAAGTTTTAATTAGTTTTACTGTGAAAGTGTGAAAATCTACAGAGTTGATGGTAACACATTATAGTGAGTAACATCTGGTTTATAAATGGGAATGTGGCTGAAAATGGTAGTCTAGGGATGTAAATGCCAATTGACAGAAAGCTAGAGAATAATATAGGGACTGAATAGCACAGTAAATCCAGAGGTAGATGAAAATTGCAGTTGGTGATACAGATGCAAGGGTATCCTTTGTGAGCAGATATATATCACTACTGCAGGGTGGTGGCAATGTGGAGAAGCGTGGGAAAAATATAACTGGAATGATCTATGGACTGTGGTTAACAATAATAATGTAATATTCATGCATCTGTGCCAAAGATGTACTGTGTTGATAATGGAGGAGTATGCCATGGACCTGGAAATAATCTGATGATATTATCTCATAATCTATAAAAAATGTTCCATCATGGTGTGGTATGTTGATAGAGGTGTGTTGCATGTGAATTCTGCATATATGCATGACTGTTTTGTAAGTTTACAACTTCTGTAATAAAAATATATATAAAAAAAATAATAGGGTGGATTGGGTGAAACATACACCAAATGTAAGATAAGGACTATCGTTAGTAAGATTTTGATGATATTCTTTCATAATTTATAACAAATATCTCACAACAATGGAAAGTGTAGGTGGTGGGACTCCTGTATGATGTTATGCATGTTTTCTTTGTAAGTTCACAACATTTACTATACACTTACTGTTTTTGTATGTTCATGTATAAAATAATAATAATAGGGGGGGTTGGGGAAAAATACTTTGGTTAGTAGTAATATTTTGAGAATGCTCTTTAATCATTAGTTAAAAATGTTTCACAACAATGCAAGGTATTAGTGGTAGGGTGAGGTGTGAGAGCCCTGTATGATGTTATGTATGTTTGTTTTTAAGTTCACAACCATTACTATACACTTATTGTTTATATATGTTTAAGTGATATACTTGAATAAATTAAAAAAAACAAACAAACAGGCAGGGTTTGGAGAGAAGGAAAGTAACAGAAAACAAAACTGAACAACAATTTAAAATAAGCCCAACATCCTAAACCTGATTATTTTGCTCAAGAGTGCATATGTCTATATTATTGGGAGTAGTTGGCACAGCATAGAATTTGACTGTATTATTTGAATATTAAGACTATCAAGAAATATGTCATTTGATTACTTCCTAGGGGCATGGACACAATTTTGTTATCTTGTTACGGCAAACTTGGAACTCGAATAACTTAACACAAAATAAGGTGTGCTTCTAGACATATTCAGAATATGCTTCTGGCCCATGTCTCTGGAATCCAAAAGACAGCTTACCAACAAACAAAACAGCAGAATACCCAGAATAGTTAAGTTGTGCCCCAAGAGTTTTGGACCTCCCATGCTCCTGTCCTGTGCACCTCAATATGAAAACAGACTGAGATTTTATAACACTGATGGACTGGGAGCCTGGAAGCAGAACCCTGGGCAGATGGCCAGTTAGACATACTTTGCTGTCAGAACTTTTTGTGGAGTGGGTGGACCCTCAGCTCACTGAGGTTGAAACTCAAAAGAGTTTGGGTGTAGGGGAGATCCAGTGTTTTTCAAATTGAGTGTTGCAACTCATTGATGGGGTCATGAAATCAGTTTAGTGGGTCTCAACTAGCAGGTGTAAACAAAAAGATTAAAATAAAAGAGAAAATAGAGTGGCTCACACAGAAGCATAAGCATTTTTTGGTGAAATTTTTGTTTATATTGTGAAACATCATGTAAAATATTCTAATACAGTATTCTCAGATCTCACTCATTAGTGGGGGAAAGAGTACCTGATATACCACTAACCCTTTATGTTCAGATTTTGGGTGGGGCTGAAGCACCTGATGGCAGTTTGTTATTGTTGACAGGTAGGAGTCGGGAGCAGTAGAGAACACCTGAAGCTATAAACTTCATTTAACACAACTGCAAGATTTCCTTCCCTTATATTCTTGATCAACTCTTCACTCTCCTGAAATTGTAGGCTCAGTCAACTCAAAAGATTGTCTATAATCTATGGAATAGAAAATGAAATACAATGAAATACTACTTTATACCCATAAAATTAACAAGACTATCTCCAACATTGTCCAGAATGTGGCAAAAGAGGAATTATTTTCCATCATTTTGGAGAGGAATTTGACCATTTCTGGTGAAGATGAAGATGTGCTCTGACCCAGCACTTCCATCCCAGTGTTTTTCTTGGAGGAACTCTTTCACATGTGCGTAAAAACACTTGTACTGGGGCATTCATTGTATCATTGTTCATAAAAGCAGTATATATAACCATCCTTCCTTTGAGGAATGAATAATAATATGAGGCTTATTTATGTAGCAAATACTCTATAGCAGTTGAAGCAGATGAATTAGTTCTACCTCTAATACATCTAAAAGACACAGTGAAAATGGAAAAAAGCAAACTGCAAAAGGATTTATATAGTATAATGCAATCTATGTAGAATTTTGACTCAGTACAATAGTATGTTATGTCTAGACATACATAGGTTTTAAAACAAAAAACTTGAAATGATATTCAGAAAACTAGTACTTCTGTGGAGGGAGAAAATGGGAAGGGATGGTGGTGGTGCTTGGTGGTGGTATTTTAGCTATTACCTGTAACATTCAATTTCTGCTAAAAAAAAGGCTCCAAAACAAAAATAGCAAATTAATATTTGGTAAATGTGGTTTGTAGGCACAAGGATGTTCCATTGTTTTCTTAACTTTTCTGTTTTGAAATATTAAACAACTTAAAATTTAGTCTGTTTTGTCTTCAAAAAAGTAAGTTTGGGAAGCCGATGTGGCTCAAGTGATTGGGTTTCCATCTACCAAATGGAAGGATCCGGGTTTGATCCCCAGGGCCTCCTGGTAAAGGGGCGCAGGCAAGCCAGGTCCGTGCAGCGAGCCAGGCAACAAGATGATGAAACAACAAAAGAGATGCAGGGGAGAGTCAAGGTGAGATACACCAGAAACCAGGAACTGAGGTGGCGCAAGTGACAGGGTGCCTCTCTCCCATATTGGAGGTCCCTAGGATTGAATCCTGGTGAGACCTGGAGGAAAAAAATGAGAAGAGAAGGCAAAAAATAAATAAATAAATAAATAAATAAGGTTCTTTAATTACAGATTAATAAAATTTCCATATCTATTTGGCTATTATTAGCTTGTAACTTAATATTTTGAAGAAAGAATAAACTCTTCACATCAGTGGTTTCATTCGTTGATGTCTGCTATACCCTGCTTCATTTTAATAATAGAATGGTTAAGACAGTAACCTGAAATAATTCAGTGCTATGTTCTTTCTTATCCTATGTAGAAGGAAACTGTTCAGTATGCATTCATTAGAATACAGACTCTGAGGGCTGGAATTTTAGTCTCTTTGGCTCACCAGCACCTAGAGTACTTAGTGCCTAACACTTAGTAGGGTTCACTATTTGTTGAATGAATGAAAAATGAATGAAGAATGAATCTCCAGCTGTGTTTTTTTGTAGCCTGCCCATTTAAGCACATAGCATGACTAGTGTATATTATATGCCTGGTGAAATTCAGGTAGAAGACATGAGATGCTTCTATATTAATCCATTCCCTACATCTTAGACCTTATTGTCAAGGGAGAGCTTCTTTCTCTTGACAAACTTGTCAGGTATTTTTCTTTGAGAGATAAGAATCTAATTTATCCGCACCCTCTTTCTTTCAAAGTTAAATATTGTTCTTAACTGAAAACAGTAGAATGGAACTGTGTGTACTTGTGTGTCTGAAGTGGCTAATGGTTTTGATTTGTGTTAGTTTTTGTTCTTGCTGCTGTTCTGTTTTATTATCAGGTATCACATAGTCTTAATGTAAACTGCCTCAGAAACCTTTTTGAAAAGATTAGTAGCACAAATTTTTTCCTTAAAAACTTATATTCTTGCAAAGTTGTATATAGCTCACAATTAAAAAACATGCACAATCATTTAAAATATACCTGGGATTCAATATTTTTAATGGAACTCAGTTGTGCATTTATTTTATAAAGCAAATGCTAACTTAGAAAACTGAATAAATATATACAAATATTTTTATTTGTTAAACCTATATTCCATTTATGTCTCATGGAAATATGGAATCCTTATATCAATGGAATTTTAAAAATTCAGATGTGTATTCTATATAGTAATACTTTATATTTATTCAGTTCTTAATTCTTTAAATATTTTGTCATACATCATCTCATTTGAAAGCAATCATCACTGGTTTGCTCTAAAATTCATTCCAGTGCATGGCAACATTTCATTATATATGTAGCCATATGACTTAGAGATGTACACGTCTATACTAAAAATTTGTGCCTATACAGTGTTCTTGAAGTACAGTATTTTTTCAGGTAATTTCCCCCTGCAGTTAGATTTTATGTTAATTTTGTTCTAATATTCTGAAAAGTGATAAACATATATTAACATGGTAGCAAATAAGTCTTCAGAATATTTAATTAGTTCAAATTTCTCATTCTTTGCTTTAGTTTTTGGAAAATATTATTTACTGCATTAGGTTTGCATTAACCAGCTGTGCTTGTTTCAGTTCACTGACCCCAAATGATTTTTGAATGGCTAGAAAGAGAAATAAAAAACTGTAAAACTTTGATCAAGAGTGAAGCATTCCTTTACTCCTAAAATGAAAGATGTGGTGATAATACAAAACATCATTTTCTCTGATAGAAAGTACGGAGGTAAGTTCTCTGAGATTTTAAAATTTATTAGATTGTGAAATTTAAGTGTGAAAAAGGTTGGTTTTGGACCTAATCACTTTCTAATCCTGGCTTTCTTTTATTCTACAACATAGTAAATATCAAGAGAAGCAAGCTTGGATTAGTGAGTTCCTGTATTATTTATTTTTCTTTGCCATTCTTCAAACTCTATGTGCATATTTCTAAATATAAAAACAATATTTTATATAAAAGTCTGTCTTCAATTGTAAGTACTCTATTTTTAATAACTCTGAACTTTAAAAGTCTTAGAATCTTTATTATCTATTTTTGGCAGACACCATGAGAATTGTTTTGGGTAAAGTCTTTTAAAATAGATTTTTTTTCATTTAAGTTATGTATTGTGAGTGAATTCCTTTACAAACATTTTCAAATGATGGTGCAAATTTTCCTTTAGTTTAAAGTGATCATAATTATTATGATAACTGGTAGTTAGTTTATAGTTTAAAAGTAGTTCTTGATAATTTAAAATATTTTTAACAGTAATCGGTGAAAAATTAACTGAATTATATTTTCTGTGGAATTGGACATTATGAAAATCAAGCCTTTTGATAGATTAGATCTTACATTTACATTTCCTTCCTTCAGTTGTTCTCCCTTTGATGAACTCCATATATAAAATTACCCAAAAAGCAGTTGGTGTGATCATGTTACAGTTCCTCCATTACTCTGTGTGGTATGGCAGTAGTGATGCCGAGGGCTCTCCACAGAGAATGCCTGTCCTGCCCACCCTGCCTGCCTCTGGCTGCCACGACTTATCTCAAGGCAGACTTTGTCACCTTTGTAAGGCAGAACAGCACATCCCTCTCAGATGTTTCTTTGCATTTACTTTTCTGTCTTGATGGAAATTTAGGAATTTTTGCATTTACAAAGAGAACAGTGACATTTCCCACAATTTAAATAGCATAATTCATGTAATTTTTATTGTTCATCTTGTATATGTTTATCTCATTAATAACAAATTTATTTCCTTTTGGGAAATTATTATCTTACAAAGGAATGTTTAATGGATAATAAAATTAACAAAGTAATTTTGGTTATTTGAAAAAAGTCTTTCAAAACTAAGATTTGTTCTCATCAAGGAAACCCTTAGTTTCTGCTCAGCCAAGATTTTTCTCCCTTGAATAGTGTTTGGATGTAATTCATATTATCTCCAATGACTCTACTTTTCCCTGGATGCCAATACTGAGTAACCCCTCAGGTTAATATTTTCTTTTTGTAACTATTTTTGGTAAATCACTCAGTTTGGAGTTAAGTCTAGTAGATTTGGAAATTTGGGTAAATTCCATGAAAATGCCTGTGGAGACCAAATTAAAATTAAAACCCTTTATCCTGATATTTGTTATTTTTTTTTAAGTCAAAAACTTCTGTCCAAATTCTGATATATTTCAGACCAGATGTTTATTAGAGTTTCATATGAGTAAAAATCACATTAAGTATTCATATTCACGGGCAATAGTCCTGAAGCAGAAATATTTCATAACTCACTATTCTTCCTTACTATTCATCTCAGAAAGACATGTCCTTTTATTTTACATCTCTCTGGCCTGATCTATTAGTGTTGAATTAAATGCTTAAGGGCAATCTTATTTCCTTTACCTTCAAGTGTTTAGGGAATAGCTCACATTTTGGCTCCCAAATACAAAGAAGGGTGCTTGCATTATTATGCCTATAGTAATTTAGTCAATTTATGGGTTTTCAGAGCAACTCTTTTGTCCCCTGGATTATAATCTATTAGGATTATTCCACCCATTTCCAGGTAGTTATGTCAGAATGTTTCATCTGCTCTACTTTTTAAGTACCTTTCAGCATAATGTTTAAACCACAGGCCTCACCTTCAGACCAGTAATTCAGACATGTGTACTAGAATCAAACATGCAGGAAGGTTTTTAGAATGCACATGCATGTGCCCTATCCTAGACATGCTGATTTAGAATTTTGGAGGTGCTAACTGGCCATGTGCATTTTGGAAATTCTTAGTCTATTCTGACACATTCTCTTGGTGAAGAGACATTGACTATAAAATATGACTATAGTATAAATCCTAAAGGATGTCACTAGCAATATTCCTGTTTTAAATGAGAGGTAAGTATCTTTTGTGGTGTCTGACCCAGAGTGGCTTTGCCTATAACAGGTGAAAGGGAGTCATGCTTTATTAACAGTAAATAACATCATTCACTCAGGAAATAACTTACTTGGGTACCTGTTATATGCTAGGAGCATTCAGGATTTAACACTAAGGCCCACAAACGGATAATTGCCTGTGGATGTGCTTGGTTCTGTGCTCAGTACTCTTCAAAGTGCCTCTCTGCTCAATTCCTTTTACTCACTAATTTATTAAGACGTAAATCAGGCAATGCCATCTTTTTTCAGTGAAGCCCTTAAGAACCATCTCTATTATAAGCCAACTCTCTGGTGCTATAGAATCCTTAGCATATTGCTTTCATCTGTGCATCATGCTGTATTAAAATGTTCTCATTACTTGTTGTGATTAGTCAGTATGCTGACTTGTACACTAGTCTGGGAAACCTCTGTGTCCCCAATGCTTAATGTCGCAGTTGGACTATACATGTTTGCTGAACGACTTACATTTTTTCTATCTAGTAGTAGGATTAATGGGAATGTACATGACTGAGATCTTTATAAATTAAATGTTCTGCAGGGAGGGTCCATTCCAAATAAATAGGGGAAACTTCCCCTGTTATACTCTAACAGGAGACAAGAATATCTTTTTCCTAAGAATTGAACTTTCTAGGCTGAATTAGAAGCTAATGACAGTATCAGAATTTCAGGGTTTGTAAGGGCAAATTTCACATATTATTTAGTGTATGTTTCAGATATTTTCCACAGTGCATTTGAAATCGGATATTTGGCCACTTGTTCATTCATTCAACAAGCATTATTTGAACCCTTCCTTCTTGAAACATAGTTTTCTTTATGGCCTCTGTGAGCTCTTTACTCCTGGTTATCTTCCTATTCTCAGTTCCTTCATCCCTCTTGCTTGCTTCTCATCCTAAACTTCTAAATGCTAGAGCTTCTTAAGATTTTGTTCA